>JAHWXV010136082.1:0-15219 GCA_024586415.1 Phrixothrix hirtus | reverse complement strand
GGAGGGATATATATATATATATATATATATATATATATATATATATATATATAGTTTAGTCCTATCTTGTGCGTAATAGATTGAAAGAGTGTGTTATTTTCTAAGAAATAGGTTGCCTTGTTCCATATGGCAAGCTGCATCAGTTTTTGAGAAAACCTAGTCTAAATTCTGCGTTATATTTTGCATTCAGAAATTGTCAAAGAATTATATAAAATTACCTGTCAAAATAGCCTAGTCAAAATAACCCCGCTAAAATAATCCCGATATAAAGTCCAGCGCCCAAATAGCCCTTAACAGAATAGCTTCGGCGAACGCAGGAATAGTAGAAACTTGCAAGAAGAATTGTTATGCAACTTTGGATAAAGTAATATAAAACCAAAAAAAATTAACAATAGTATAAACGTAAGGAATGGCTTGAAGGAAAAACGTTCTTTCTGTTTAAGTACTTGGAAAACCTTTTGAAGGTCTTCTTCGTTGGGCTATTTAGTTGAAACTACTTGATCGGAGCGATTCTTGGTATGGGCTAATTCTCTGAAGCTTTTATGGCGAGTGCTATTGTGGTGCGGGGCATTTTACAGACTATATATTGACGAGCCTTTATTGACAAGGCTGAATTAATGCGTTACCGTTTACCCCACATTACATCCATAATGACCTAACTTTCTGTAAACCTAACTCCCTTTCGGTAAAATGCACATATAAAAGCCTATCCAATTCGATTAATTCAACTACGAGTTATACTCCGAGTAGCACTTTAAATCTTTATATTATTGTTACCTGTTAAGTGCATTTCAATGCAAAAATTACTTAGTTTGCATAGCTAATGTATAAAATTGACTTTTTTGATCTACAGTATAGTTACAAGATATGGTAACAATATTAAAATAATTTAAAAGGTAACAAAAATAATTTAGTTGCTTTAAGGAACTGGCAAGTTTATAAATTATCAAAATCGGGGATGGCCGCCTCAATCGCGTTGCTTGTTAGAGCGTAGATAAAGATATAAACAGTCTCAGTTTGCAGGCACGACGAACTGTAATTATATATCAAAAGTCTACGAACAGTCTAGTAGAAGTGACTTAATTTTTACAAAATATTACATTGTTGTAAACGTAGTTACATTATGAACCGCAAAATCTAAGCAGTTTAATCATCGTTGGACAAGTTTTAATGGACATAAATTTTCAATGTCAGATAAATTGGTTTTAAAAATGTTTCAAAACATTTTCTCACTAAAATGCCCTCCAAGTGAATTCCTAACAGCTTTTCCACTATAAAAACATAATTAAATTGTCTACCAAAACTAAAACTCTAAAAAGTAATAACAATCTGTAATAGTCCCATTGGACGTGTACTGTATAACGACATCGTAAATACACAGGTTATTGGTTTAATTATATAACTTGTAATATTCCGTCTCTGTGCTCTATTTGTCCATCTCTTACTTTGGTTCACATAATTTTATTTTAAATAATTCATTTAGAAACAGCCTGTAGCAGCAAATGCAAAAGATTTAGTTTTCGGCTCGTTTCTCAAATCAGGTAATCTTCGTGCGATAATATGATGTGATACTGTGTACAATGAATGCGTTTTATAGTGATTCAAAAAGAACTTTGCAGTATTAACTAATTGTTTCATTCTGAATAATAATGCAATTAACAATTTTAAATCGAAGCTACGAGACTAGTACTTTCCAATCACTCCATACTGTTTTCTTACTGACGTGAAGTCTTTTATGTTCTTACCGCCACTTCTTTTATTTCGTACATTCCTATTAGTTTAGACTTTTGTCAATGCTCTTGTTTTTGAACAGTTTCTATACGACCATATCATATTTTACCCTACTCTAAAGCTCAGTTTTAAAAACTGTAGAATTGTTTAGTCAATTATTTCTCTTTTTTTAAATTTTAGGTAATTGTAACACAAAAGTTTAATACTGTTTAATTAATAAAATTTATTACTTAAGGATTCTCTTCCCCGTAAGAATATCGAAAGCAACCAAATACGTTGTGATTTATAATTTCGTGTTTTCAAATTTCTTTTTTGGATTTAACGTGATTGCATTTGTAATGGTTAATGGGATTGGTAAATTAGGAATCCATAAAGCACTTTGGTTAACGGTGCTGGCACGGCGTTGTGCCGGAACCGTACTGCCAACTAACAGTATTGTATAAAGTTGTATGGAGTGTTTACTGATTTATTATACATAATTAACTAACAAGCGTGGACTAATTCTAAACAATGCAACAAACAATATTTTTGTAACTATTTCTAAAATTCTAACTTAAAATGTTCAAGTTCTTTTCAAAAGCGATTAAGTAAGATTATCAAACTGTACTGTAAGTATTCCCTTTATTCTTGCGTGACCCAAAACAATATCAAAGTTTAAACAAACATTTATTGTTTCAAACCCAAACACAATTTCTACAATAAACAAATTATTTCGTTAAAAATGAAATTTAAACCATAATTAATAACTGTGTCGAATTTCAAGCCGTTAACCTTTCATAATTGATTTCTTGGCGTCATATTCGCAAACTAAAAAAACCATATAAAGTTTATAATTTATAGTCTTTAAAAAATTTAAATGAAAGTAATAAAAGTTTTATTTATTCACTGTGATTTATTTAAGTTTTTAAATTTTCACTTACGTGAAGTAATCTGTTATCGATTGCGTTTCGCTGGTGCTGCGCAAATTTAGATTCGTTACGTATTGATATGTAGATTAATTTGGTAGATCAAAGCTGCCCAAATTATCTGTGGTTTAGGGTCGCATTCTTTATGCCTTGCGTAGATTTTGTAAAATGATAGCTTTGCTGGATTTGTATCTTTAATTAGGACATTAAGTAGTATTTATCAGCTCGTCATTTTATTATACCTTGGAACGAGTATTACTAACACTCGTTTAATCGACCTATGCAGTTTTAAACTTGGAACCCAAAAGATATCGATTTTGGAGCTGTTTGATCATATATAACTTTGTGTTTCAGTAGCAACGAATTTTTGCGAATTAGTTGTGACTAATCCTATCTAGGTATTTTGAACTATTCGCCTATTTATTTCTATTTGAGAAACCATTAAAGTTCCCACGGTTTCCAGCAATATCTGCAAGATTTGCAGGGGCTCTAGATTTTATTGTTACCCGTCTGGATTCCTTTAGACATATATTTATAACTGGCGCCTTACACTTGTGAAAATTTAACAATTGATTTCAGTTTACAAAGCAAATATTTAAGAAAACATTTTAGATTTTGGTATTTAATAATACTATACTTACTTATGTGGATTACTCGCTAATAGATTTATTTAATTAATGCGCAATGGACAGAATATTAGCGACGACACTACATGCCGTAAGACGACCCATGGGTGCCTATAATGTCTACGTTTACTCAGGCTGCCCGACACGTCACCGATCGCTGCGATTAACAGCAAGATATACCAGTATGGATAGGTGTATTAGTTATAGAATAATACCAACAGGTACAACGAGAAAATACAACGTTTGGGCGGGGTTACAAATGCTTTATTCGGCATTTTCTAGACGGTGTGCTATTGATAGCTTCTGAAATTAACCTTTATTTGCGAAATAATATTAAATTATAACATCTCATCACCATGGTACACAACATTATTCAGACACAGTATAAAATCGCATACATTGAAGAAAAGTCAGATCTATTTGAAAATTCTGTTGAGATTCTTCCAAAATGAACTATGAAATTGAGGACTGCACACATTCTGCAATCATTTGATGTTAGTGCTGTAGGTAATCCCTATACCTTAAATATTTTATTGCCAATTAACTCTATTGTTCTATCTTCAAAAAGTAGTTTATATAATAACAAAATCCATGAATATTTATTTACTTTAAAAACGTATTATTGTTAGATCAGAACTAAGCGTGATTGTCTTAAGCTGCTAATGTTTGTATTGCTATATTTACATAAACGTGACACAGCACACTATTAAGGAAAAATGTTATTTTGTAAACCGCATTTTACTTTATTGTGATGTACATACATTATATTACAATATGTGCATAGAGAGTAAATATTTGGGTAAAATTACCAATATTGTTCAAGTTAAATATATTGTAGTACTTCGACACATACCTTTCAATATGAAATTTTGACAATGTGTTGTAATATATTTTATATAACATAAATAATGTAATTGCATATCAGTGAAGAACTCTTGAAAATTAGCCAAACCTAAGGGGCCGCACTACAATAAGGACTGGTTTTGATGCGTTATCTATTAAATTTCTCTTCTTATCTCATACTGGTACTGTTACTGTTTATATATCAATATTAATACGTTGAATTAAGAGGGCTATTTACTCCTTCATAATTGGTTACAATGATAAATGATTTCAAGTCAATTTATACAATTTTATGTTGAAATTAAAAGAAACATATACAAAGTACATCAATTAATTACGGTTGAATATTCAACACATGATTAAGAGGTGGAAAGGCCATCTAAGATTTCTTCTCTTTAAAAGCCAATAAACTAAAACGTTACTTTAACACGATATACAACATATTTTAAATAACTCTTGTTGTATTAGGGGGGTATCCACCTATTTGAAATTTTCTTAGGGGTAGCCTCCACCTTTTAGAAAAATTGAGAGTGTAGAAAAAATTAGTATTTACTTCATTACGAAAGCAACTATTTGCATTTAAATCGGTCTACTGCTTCTATATGAAACTGCCAAAATGATCACTTACATGTTTAACTTACAGGCTAACTTTACGCTATAAAACTGTCTAAGCGCAGATAAAAAATATACTGATCTCGTATATTTTAGTTACTTCCAATATGCAAATTTCATCTAAATCAAATTCGGTCAATTAACGAGTAATTGAATTATAAGTTGTTTTAGTAGGAATGCTTTTATGCTGTACTTAACTTAAGTTAAATTTTTTCATATACAATTTTAGGCATTATTTGAAAATATGACATTGAGAGAGAACGATTCGTTAATGGCTTAAACATAGAAAGTTTAGTGTACCTAATTTCATAAGGTTGGTATATGATCGCTTTTTTAGATAATAAATAATGTCCTCAAAGGAAGATCTATTTTTGTGGGTATGAATTATATAAATCTCTTTTAATTCTGGTAAACAGTTAATGGCCCCAAATTTCTCTCAAATTTTCAAAACAAAATATATTGTTTAAGTATGCCATTAAAGAACGGAATTGCACTTTAAAACAACAAAATTGCGAAATTTTTGCCATTGGTTGCTGTGAAATATATGTTTATATCATATCTAATTGGAAATTATCGAATTCCGTGTGTTTAACATAGTGCTGTGGTTTGAAATACTTCAAATTTTTATGTTTTTTTTTAATTAACTAATAAATAGCTGTATCTGCAAGATTATCCAAGATGTGATGAATCTTGAAATTACTAAAGATTGTATCAACTTTCACGTGCCGAAATAACATTACATGTATTGCTTAAGGTCGAATAAATCAAAATGCTTGAGAATACCGTAGAGAGTAACTCTGAATTGATAAATGTGGGTACAACTGATTATGTCACGGCTGTGAGATATGTTAAACTACCCTGTATATGAGATAATAAATAATATTACCTTAAAGCGAAATCTGAAATCTTTGGAAAACTGCATAGCTCAAGAGTCTAAATAATCTAATATCAAAGGTTTTGATATAATTAACACAATTCGGTAAATAAATAAACAAATTGTAGTGCTTCTAATACTCTCTTCATATAAATACATCACAATAATTGTTAAGATGATACTTAATAATTGAGAATACACATGAGATGGACTTAAATTGATGTTTGAAAGCAAATCCAGAATTAGTATTGAATCTACCCTTTTAAATGGAATGACCTGTATATTTTCCCATTTTTAGTTTCTACCACGAAATCAAAGTGAGCTTTATTCAGGTTTACCCCACAAACCCTGTGATTTTCGAATTATTTTGTCGCTTGTGAAAATTTAATGATACTTTTAATATTTGCATTCTCAACATGCATCTTCTTTAAGTCATATTGTCACTAGAGTGTACTAATTGATTACATTTTCAACTGAACTCGTGAAAAATTGATTCCGTAAACAGGGTGTACAAAAATGAAAATCAAGTAATTATTAACCTTCAATTATAAAAACTTGTTTAATTTAAATGGAACGCCCTATATTTTAAGTCAGCATCAGATGCAACATTTATTTATGATTCAAATATTATTATATGGGTACATCCCTATAGCTAACTGTTGACGTTTTCATGTAAAATGCAGGTTTTCATAATACAAGCTGATTTCAGCAAATATAATAATCATCATGTAAATTCATTTATATTGATAATGTTTTAAAAATTATCATAAGTTTAAATAATAAAGTTAAGAGAGGAATGATGGAAATGCAACAAGCAATTGCATATGATGACCACCGTTTGACCTTAAACACCTTGAGCAACATTTGATAACCTCTCTGCTCTTATGTTATGGAAAGGTTCTTTGGTGCGCCTTTAATATTTTCTAGCGTGATTGAAGAAACACTATAAATGATTCCTTTTACACATCCTCATCAAAGGAAATCTGGTGAAGTCAAGTCAAGTGATCTGGGTGGCAAATTATTAGATCCGTTTCTTCCAATCCAACGATTTTGGAAATGTATATTTAAATATTCTCGCAGACCATGATGGAAATATGAGGTAACTCCATCCGTTTGAAGCCATCGTTGCTCTTATGTCCAAAAACATGTCTTGCAATGACGATGGCCATTGATTTATCAAAAATTCCAAAAACCGTATGCCATTTAAACGTCTATTGAAAAAATAAGGACCAATTCATTATAGATCTATGATCCTGTTCCACACATTCACTGTCTATCTGTGATAATTAATAGTTATTCTAAATTGTAATCCTTTGATCTTTATTTTTGGGCACTCTGTATAAGCTAATAAATTTTTCACAATAGCAGCTGAAAGTTTTATCATTTAATACATCCCAGTCTGAATATGTCTTAAAAGGTAATACACATTGAGAATATAAACATTACAAATATCATTACATTTTCACAAAGGATAAAATATTTTGCAAATAGCAAAGTTTAAGTGAGGTAAACCTTAATAGAATTCACTTTTATTTTGATGGTAGAAACTAAAAATAAGAAAATATACAAGACAATTCATTTTAAAAAATACAACTTTGATAAGGTTTGTGTTTTTGGAACACCCTGTATATTATGAATCTAATTTTAATATGTATGTCCAATTTGGGCCTTTATCGTTCCAAGTCCCAAAAACAAAACATTTTTAAAAGCATATGGTTTGGCTATTATATTTCGTGTTGTACGTGTTTCATTAAAATTGCGACAAATTGTAGGAGGTCATTGTTCGCGCAAAATTAAGTGAGGTTCTTCGTATAAAAATTATCCATGTGCGTCCTCTCCGAGGAGTTATGCCTTCTCAAGGTAGGTGAAAAAAGTAAGATTGCTATTTATTACTTCAAACTTAAAAACATTCAAAAATAAAACTTAGCAGATGTTTTACTCTCACCAAAAGGTAATTTTGGAGCTATCTGCACCTTTCCCCTACTATCAGAAGGGGCTGAAATAAACAACCCCTGTCATATCTTTTATTAGAACTTTTTAGTGGGTGAAAGAATAATAACATACAAATACATTAGCTTGATTTATTAAGAAACTTTTTTAACCCTTTGTGTTTATCATAAAACTAACACATTTGTCGGACGTCACCTCAGTGATGCGCGACTTTACTTTTCAATAAACTAAAACAATATTTAATTGTACACGTAATTGATCAAATTTTGCTTGTTCAAGAATGCCCTTACAGAAGTCATGCATTTAAGAATATAGCAAAGGATTACATTAATATACTGAAGCAATTTAACAGTAAGGGAATCATGAGCGGTGGCCACCGCGCGCGTTGCGGGTGCCAGGCAAGCTTGAGGCTACGTTCGCGCTATGAATCGAACTCGAATACATGCAGTAAATTATTACATTTGAAAAAAAAATTCCTATTATAGAATAATTAATTTCTGTTCAAAATCCCTAGCAAATACATATAGTTTCCATCAAATAGCTATAATAAGCAATTATGATGAATTTTTACAGTAGTGCGGAACGAAAAATAAAGAGTAAATTTTATGATGCGGAGCAGCAATTCTCAGGTTCCAAGTGTAGTTGAAATTTCGACATCTTCGGCGGGTGCAAAGTGAGGGAAAAACAGGATAACTGACCTGAATGTAGAAGCTCTCGGAGGAAATGTATTCTACACTTAAAAGATGATTTTCTTCGCCACGACGTTGCGGAACAGGTATTACCCCACAAGACTGCTGGTCGCCGCACTAGGGCCGTAGGAAAGCAAAACAAAGGGAGGTGCTGGTGTGGGAAGGCGGTAGGTCGACCATGGTGGAAGGAACCCCTTAAAGCGTAACCTCGGGCTCTCTAAGAAACTTTTGGCGGCCTTAAATTGATTCTACATACGAAACAGATGTCCTAAACCCCATGCTCAAAGCACTATATAAAAAACCGATCAACAAACCTTGTACATAAGTAAAGGGATCCCTACTTACCCTAAAGATGTAGGTGTTTTATTCAGCAAAGAAAACAAGCAGAAAATTAGTCGAAAATAATTTAGAACGAAATAACGAGCGTACGTCTTCTACAAAAAACCAACTCAAAAAGCCAGGATGGCGCGCATAAACGCAGCGAGACAAATAACGATGCTCGTGAATAAAATTTATAGGAAACGGATTTAGGCAACCCAAAACGCGTCGAAAATTCAAAAGCACGAATGTGAAAGCAAATAACAAAATTAGTTGACCTAAAATTTTATAAATAGTACCCAAATATTCAAAATATTAAAGAGGCAAAAAGAAACTGTTACAATACTCCCAATTGTTTGCTTGAGGTAAAAGAATATGTAAATGTCCTAGACCCAGCGTTATGCGCAATTGATATTCAGGTAAACGTATTCACCAAATACACGGTGTTCTGTCAAACGATCCTTAATATGATAGGGATTTGTTATTTAATTTAATGAAATTCTTGGAGAGGCACAATTATGGCAAACAGAGCTAAAAGAAAGGACACGCCACTGATATAGGTATACATTTTTTTTTTACAATAATCAATCTTCCAAAAGATTTGGTGTAAAAATATTTAATAGACATTCAATGCGTCAGCCAAGTAATAATCGTTTGTTTTCGCAAGTGCTTCAGAAACCATCATTGCTTACGTAGTTTTAGGCACGTTCTAGGGTCTAAGACTTTCGTTTTCATAATGCATAATGTATTTGGTATAAAACTACAGAGCTATATATTTTATTATATGATTATAACTATCCTTATTTTAATATCTATACGAATTCTGAGTGTTTAAAAAATAAAATTATCTTATTGTAAATAATATTTTAATTAGAATTGTTGACTCCTTTTCATTTTCATAAACTAAATTTAACGGCAATAGAACGACAATCTCGGCGTTATTTTTAGATTGGCCAGAATTGCGTGAAATTAATTTCAATAATTATAGTAATATATAATTTTTATGTAATTTTTAATGTTAAAGATTAATTTTTGAAATATATTATGGACATTTACACAGTTAGTATTAGCGTCAAATTTAATATAAATATTGAGACTAATTTCTATTAAGCGTTGTGAAAGTAAGTATAGCGCGCAATCCTTCACTCGCCTTTTTAATTTTTGAAATAGTTTTGGTTATCGTTCGTTCATTGTTTGATGCACACATATCAATTGTGTCTCAAATGCATACCTTAATTATTAGTCCTGCGATTATTGTTGGTTAATTAATATATTGTCGGGCTCAAGTGTCAAGTAAATGTAATACTGTTATATTTATGTTATTTATATACTCGCTAATTGATATCAAACAGCTTTAATTTGAAAACTTTATCAAGAAACCTTTAAACAGTAACATCTTTTGTTTTCCCATCTCCATTACCTTCAAATGCTATTATGGAGCAGCTAAAGATTCAACCCTTATCGTATAGCAACTGAGGTGAGTACTATTTTAATTAGAATATATATTTCATTGTTTTATATACCGTCATGAGACACAGTTCATTGAGATTAGCATACAACTCCAGTGACCATAAGCAACCTTTGCACATTATACCACGAATAATCTAAATTGCTTATATATTGAACATTTAAATATTTTGCAGTCTTTCGAGATAGTTTATTCGTTTGATTCATTAATTATTGTGCAGTTAGAATTTATAAGAAGTAGATTTTTGGTTAAAACCGTATAATGATATTAAACTAACGTGTCGAAAATTAAGTGTTTACCTTAACATTATTGCATCTGCTATAACTGAGAGATAAATAAATTAAAAAGGCTAACTGCAAAACTTGTTTAAAATACTGGGTTCCTTGAATTATACAATTTAACGCCATAGTTTTTTCTGTTGCAAATATTAAGATTTTTATATATGTATTTCAATTGTGTGTGCAATTTCCTTAAATGCACTTTAAACTTTTATGAGCAGGTAGTATATAAGAAGATCAAACAATTTGAAAAGCTATGCATGGAAAAGGCTGATATACTGTTAACATTACATTTTCTATTATGTTGTCGTGATAAAAATGTATTTCCCACGTTTATTCATATAAAGAAAAATTTTTCTAATAAACAGGTAAATAAAATTTATGAAAAAGCTAAAATGTTATTATTACGTGATCAAATTAAAACTCTAAGAAGAGATTTATATATAAATGCAAAGAATCCTTTATATAATGATTTAAAAATTAATGTTTTTATTAGCAATTTCGATTGAAATCAAAATATCTTTTAATCGTATCGAATATGATTTTATGAAGCTCACAAATCGTCAAAATATGAAGTTTAATAAATTTTTACACTAACGGGGAATTACTTTTACACCCTCTTTAGATAAAAATCGTAGTTATGAATCCTTCTAATAAATTGTAGTCAATTGATGCCTATTGTAATTGTAGTTTCAAAGGTTGAATCAGCAATAAGATGTTCACAGGTTGTTAATGCCATCAATAAACAAAACTTATTAATTCACATCAGCATGCCTAAAAATTAAATAAAAATGTATATAAAATTCTTAGTCAACGATAATGCGATTTAACCAAATGCTAATTACTTATTCTTGATATTTTAGAATAGGTTGTAAATATATTATGAACCGGCAGATTTGTTAAAAGCAAAGATGAACAGATAATATAAGTACGTGACTATCAGTGCAGACAGTATAATTTAAAGAAGCGCGAAAATTAGAAAACTTGTCGCAAAGATATGTAAACTAACAAGTAAGACAGAAACTCGCAAACAAACATGTTCAATGCAAATTTAGAGCGGACTACGCGAGAATCGAGAAACGTACCTTAGTTCAAAGACATTCGCTGAAATTCAAATAACCAGCAACCGTATTGGACAATGAGGATTCCCGAAAGTTATATAAACGCAAACTTAACTAAAAATAACGCCTTTTTCTTAATCTACCATAAGTGTATAGTACATAGTCCAGTAAATAAGTTCGTCAGTTAAAAATTCCCTGCAAGTCCATTACAGTAAATGAATTACAACGGGATCACCGCAAGTTGGGATTTTGTCCAAGTAATTCAAAGACTTTGATAATACTGCACCAAGTGTTACAACAATTTCAGAGTGGATGCCAGCTTCACATGATAAAATCAGTTAGAAGACATCGAAAAGTTGGTTCTCCACTAAAATTAAATTTGCCGCGAACGCGAATCGCAAGTGTTTAATTAGTAAAACAGTTAAGTTTGGAGAATATTAATTTGAACCGCTATTTAATAATAGAAAGCATAACTAAGTTCGCTTAAACAAAGGTCGTAGACATTTAATTTCCGTCTAAAGCATTAGTAAATAAATTCAGGCAGAAAACCCCATATTTAAGCTAAACTTAAAGACTTAGTTCATAGTAAAGTGGGTGTTAACAAACTTATTTCAATATTTATAAATTCTATAGATGCATCGATCTTAATTTAATATTTTAAAATCAAATTTAACATTAATTTCATTTATTTCTACTTTGCTGTGTATGTTTAAAATTTTAAAATTATTATCCAATTTCGATAAATTAAATTATACGTTGACATTGTTGTATTTGTTCGAGAAAGACAAAAGGGTTGTATGTACTTAAGTTATGCCTTTCAGATAAAGTAAAAGCTAGAAGTATCGAAAAAAACTTAAGTCACTGAGACCATTGCTACTAAATACCGTTATTTTGTGGTAGATGCCCCTAAATACTACTAACCCAAAATTGATATATCAATTAAATAAGACCCAACTACGCAACTAGGTTAATGTTACAGAACTTATAAGACAAGGATCTGTTAGAACTTTGCCTACTGAAATAGGAAATGCAACTATGGTTCTCAATACTTTAATTGCAACAAGGAAATTGAAGATTATCTAGCTCCAATAAGAAAATCATCAAGTTCCCTAAACATAAATATCTCCTTTTAACAAAAAGACTTACTAAGATTTTCTTTATTTCAGATGTGAAGAGTAACTAATTTAAATAGTTAATATTTTCAATAGAATTATCAATTTCATGAACAGGTAAATGATGTTGACATCAACTACTATTTAAGTAATATTTATATTGAAAAATTTTAACTTTTGGCACCTAAAAGTATTGTATTGAAGCCCAAACGGTTATTCCGTCATGTGGTTGCTCTTTCCATAATTTGGAGCCGTGAAAAATATGGCCCTCCTGAATTTTTAAGTATATCAATAGTATCCATCCAAATATTCAAATTGCTATGGAGTGGGTAACTAATAAAAGTTTAACTTTCTTATATGTTCTAGTTTCTAATAATTCTACCCACAGTTCAAGTTTTAATGCATACTGAAAGCTAACTCATGCCAACCGATATTTAAATAAGCTTTGAAATCACATCCATTTCAGAAATGTGGTGTTACTAGCTGATAAATCACGAAGAATTTGCTCAATACTTAATTAGATAACTTAAGAAAACGTTTACAATGATGTGGTTATTCAGCGAATGAAATTATTCATGTTACTTTGCAAAAAAAAGTTTTAATAATACTGAAGTTTACCTTGTTCAAAGTTGGTAACGGATAGAATTGGTAGAACCTTGAATCGCTATGGCATTAGATCTACCCATAAACCTACCAAGAATATTAATCAACTTAGATCAGCAAAAGATCAAATTGATCCGCTGTTACCTCCTGGCGTTTATAAATTGAGATGTTCTTGTGGTGAAGTGTATGTGGGGCATACAAAACGCAGCTTTACCACCAGCAGGAAAAAGCATCAACGGTTATACAGATTAAATCAGCATTAAAATCTGCTGTAGCTTAACACACTCTAGAAAATTTGTAACATAATATTGAATTTAATAAAATGGAAATATTATCAAGAGTTTCTAATTATTATCCTCAACTTGAACAAGACGCAATAGAACTATGTAGAAATCCTAATAATTTCCACAAAAAGGACCTTGCGTTAAAACTAGTAGTTCATAGAACCTAGTATTTTAAATAATCTTTTTAGTTAGCTGAGCTTTAATTTATTTATATGCCAATTACGTTGATATAATATTTATAAAGAAAATATTTATTATGATTTGTGAAAGTATAAAAATGCACGAACTAATTTATAACAAAACATTTATGACATTTACTACATCTCTAGTGGCAGAATAGTGAATAAATATTATTTCAGATATTTTAAAAGTGTGTAAAATTCAATGGGGTACTGTTATTTCTTATTAGTTATTTATTATTCAAGCCATCGTTGACAAACTGTAATATCTTATTCCACAATTAAAAATTGTTGTTTGCATAACTAAGCTTTGTCCAAAGAAATTTTTGAATTATTGGCTTTTAAATTTTCACTTTCATATTGAAACCGAACGTCTTCACCCAAACCTTGCTAAAAGTTGATATTATTGGAGTTGTAAGTACAATATGCTATGCTCAGTTGAATAAAAATTGACGACAAGCTTGTCTTGGATACTCATACAAGTGATGTCGGGATTGAAAGCTATTGTGGATTGCATCAAAGCCTTAATGGAACTACTGTGTTATCCAAAAAGAATCATTACCGATGATAAAGGCAATTAAATACTTTTACTTTATTTACAGAACTCCTTACTGAAGACTGACCAGGCAGAATTAGGATAGCTACTACAGTTTAGTAATTCTGAATGCCTAACCGCTAGATGGATTGGGCGATTTCAAATATGTAACTTCGAGTTTGAAGTTCGTTCCGAAAACAATTATCAATATGCCGATAATTTATCGAGAAAATCTTATCCTAAAGACTGGGACAACTGCTCTCGATTTAATCCAAAAGTTGCAAAATATTACTATTAATAAGTATCAGTGGGAATCTGAATAAATGGAAAAAGATCAAGAAACAGATTCTGATCTGAAGTTATTCCAGAGATGAAAAAAATATTCATTGAAGGGCAGAATGGGATGCAATAACCTGACTTTGTATCGTAGCTTTAGCATGCTGGACTCAACAGGACCCGTGTAAAATGAACATGCAACTCCAAAACTGATGCACTTGGTAATTCCAAAGAAGAAAGTGGCAAATATTTGACAACAATGTTGTTCGCTCAGAGGGGCAAGTGAGTTGGAGGAAGGCATTAACAACGCTCTACGAGCTATTTTGGCACAAAACGTTACATAAGCGCTTTAAAGAACAGTGAACTTCGCAGAAGAGGGGCATCGATGTGACAGTATAGCGTGTCAGCCATTTTGAAAGATTGATCATTGATGTAGCAGTTCCTATTTGGAAATAGAAGCAGGAAATAAATACGTGTAGGTGATAATCGATTATTTCAATAAGTAGATCGAGGTATATATATATATATAATGTAAATTTTAAGACAAGTATTTTTTATATACAAATTAAAATTTTTTTGCATCGGCTGAGACTCGTACTCAGGATCTTGTGCTTACATGACACACACTTTAACCAACTAAGCTTCCGACGCCCACAGTCTGACAGCAGAAAATCTCCCATATGTGTATAATGTCAAATTCAAGGCGTTAGATATTTTTAATAGACGTTTTTATACAAGGTAATTGATGAGCCTGCCTGGTTTGCAAGTTTCGCATCGATAACAAGTATGATTATCTATTCAAAGATTATTATTTTTTTTAGCAGTTGCTAATTTTTAATATAATTTTATATATATATATATATATATATATATAT
>JAHWXV010136077.1:0-12603 GCA_024586415.1 Phrixothrix hirtus | reverse complement strand
AGTGTGATGAATTAAACAACAGCCCACAAATTTTACAAAATGTTTTTAATAACCTCCAAAAACGACTTCGTTTGTGTTTGGAAGTGGATGGGAATCATTTTACTCACCTTTTATAATTTTTTTTTCTTTACTAAATCCAATTTAAATGTAATTAAGTAGATTTATTGGTAACTGATATTTTTTGTTGTAAATATAGTCGCACTAAATAATGCTTAACCTAAAATGTTTAAAGCGAACGTGCCTTGTTAAAGAGTAGTTCACAAATGATGTCCCGACATTTTAACTACTTACTTTTAACAACTAAATTGCTTTTCGTAGTTACAATGTACATTTTTGCAAATTATTCTGAGACATACGTTTTGCTAACCATATGTGACTCTGATAAGACGAGTTCTTTTACAAACGCTAGAATACATATATTAAATCCACGAATCCAAAATATTAACATTTTTAACTGATCGAAACTTACGAATTAATTAAGCAGCTATTGATAAAAATCAATCTGTTGTTTCATACCGCTTGCATAAAAAAACACTGTGTGTATTTGACTAAATACAGGCATTGTTTATTTAGAGTTTAGTCTTACCTTTAATGATTCCCATCCTGAAACACGACTTTCGACACAGAGTCTGGTACATACACTCTTTCCCAGCGATCCAGAAACACGGTTAATCGTGATTCTTAGGTCGGGCCCTACGAGATAATCTCTATTAGAAGTTGTCTGGACCACAAAACCAAACACCTCACAAACGTCAAAGAGCACTATGCACTAAATAACCGATACTGTCATAAATAATATAGGTAAATACTACGTGTTTAAAAGCACGAGACCAGCCATATTGGTGTTATTAGTTTTGATTGATCTGAAATTAGCAAACATCGTACGCATTCGAATAAGAGCGAACCCTGTAGGGATTTATAAAGACTAAGTTAAGTACACTTTCGCTCGGATAAGGGTGAAGAAGTTAGCTAAATTAAATTTGAACATAAATGTTATTCAAAACGTTTCAGAATGCAACAAATCCTTATTGTTGACTTCAAAAATTGTATATAAGTAATTTAAATAAATCTGTATATAGTTTCAGCCGTGAATTAATATTTGATTAGTAAATAAATGATAAAAATCAATTTGTACAGATATACGAAATATACAGTATAATTCACATAATTAAGAAAATTAAATTGAAACAATCTGGCGAGAATCAAATATTTAAAGTAACTTTCGTAACTAAAGAATTGTATTTAAAGCAGCGTGCTGCATAAAAATTGAGTTGCAACTTATGAGTGAATGCACAAATTCCCCCTTGTTTAAATTCAAACCCGTCCTATTCAACAACACCCTCTGTACATACCTCCATCCTGTTTTATTTAGTTAAGTAGTTAGTTTTAGCTAAATCGTCTATCATATTAATTCCAAGCGTTTTGGACTTGATACATTTAACGTACATCTTGCCCGCTGTTTCAACTTCTGGAGCCATTGTCCTTCTGACAACTAACTGAGGCATATGTACACAAACTTTGTACCACCCGGTGGAAGGACCACTACAAAATGACGTCTACTACTAAGTTTGTGAGCTACAGTATATCAATTTACAGAACACATCTTTAAGGAATAAACCAAGGTGCCTCAGAGTTAAAAATTACTTACACTTCATGTTATCTACGACCTTCAATTAGTGGGAATGTTAGATTTGGCAAATTGGAAACTTTTTTGGTACGATGTAAAATTTTGCATTACATGTATTCGACCTATGTTTGATGTAAAGTCCAAAAATTTAGTTTAGTAACAGTACATTTATGTTATGGTGACTCAACTCATCAACGATAGGCAAATTGCCAATTCCTGATTACTATTTTCCTTAAACGGTTTACAATTCGGATTCAACAGGCTTAGATTTAGGGCAGGCTATTACTCAAAATGGATGTACATGAACTTTTTTTTGATATCAAAATTTTGAGTGGGTACTTTTCAAAATCAAGAGTTTAAATTTTTTAGAAAAAGTAAAAAGTACGACTTTCAAGAGTTAAAAACATTTATTAAAATTTGCTTTTGTGTTTTCATTTTAGTATTAAACATTTCGTTTCAATTATTATATTTTATAATTTCAAACAAGCAATAATTAATAAGCATTACATGGTTTATTATTAAATAACTGTTGTGCCAACTGGCTATTGGCATTCTTTTATCTAGTAGACTGATCATTGTTTTTTCTTTTCTCTTTTTAAGGTTTATTCGAACAAACTCCGCTAAATCAAACGAAATCATAAATCCGATTTTCTCAAATTAAAACCCCATTGGAAGATATTAACCAAATTTATGAATTAAAATGCCCAAAAATTTGTTGCTCTAGGAGAAAATCTTGTATTCAGTTTATGCATGTAGTTTCATTTCCATTATAGCATTTCCAACTCGCATAAAATTTTGATCAGATACCTATTAAAAAGAATCATTGACTCAAATTTTAAAGTAATCCATTAATTTAAAATGCAGATTTATTCTAAGGAAACGATTAACTATATTCAGTTTGTCATACATTATCAAAAAAATTCGTTTTCGTCCCTTCATTTACTACTATTAAAAAAGTAGCACTCTTGTTACTTTGAATTCGTAAGAGGACGTTAATAATACAATTACAGTCAAAATCATGTTTCGTATAAAGATAATTGTATAGCAATAGATGTTAAGCCGAAATCCTGCAGAGAGCTTTTTTTACAAATAAATAAAGCACTCTTTAATAGGTCTTTGTTTTGCTACCGTTAGTAAACAATTACAAACAGCAGTATGGACGCTCAAATAAATTGATAATGCAAAAGTTTATACAACTACGGAAATAAAAAGAAGATCTTTCAAAGTAAGTGAATTTATCCAAACGAAAAGTTGAATTTTCTTGTGATGAGTCATAGTTTCTTCCAGTTTTGAATACAATGTAGTTTTAGTTAGTAAATCTGTCCTTTTCAACCCCCCCCCCCTTCATAATTGATGTAATTATTTAAAAATTTATAACCGCGTATGGATATTAAAATGTACAAGTGTTACTTTAGGCTCATGTAAATTTAACTGTATATACATTACAAATAATCAAATGTTTTTAAGATATATTAATTATAGATTATTGTAGTGGATATCAATGTTATAACAACTTTTTTAACTATACAATTTTTATAAAGTTAACTATTGCTTTATGCATTTACTTAAACATAGATGTACATTTTGAATTACTTTAGTAAGCAAATAATAACCTTTAACGCTTATTCAGATTTCAACTACTTGCTTTAAAAGCATTTCCTTATGGCCAGTGTAAGAACTCATTTGCTTTAACAAATTAGATATAAAGCTTTTCATAAGAAAGGGTAGGTACTGTAAATTAGTGTGTAGGTAACTGAATTCAGGCTCGTTCCTTATTTAGTTCGTAAAGATGGTCCTTTCACCAGTTAATTCAACGGACTGCGTGTTAGGATTAAACAAGAAACTCAGTGTAATATTACATGAAAAAGGTCTTAGAAAAAGGTCGTGTCTAAAGGTGAAATTCTTGGAATTTAAAAATTTACAATAATCTTGTATCCTTGTTTGCGATTATTATGAAATAATATAACCTACTTAAATGAATGTCTGCACTGATAAATGAACAACAAGGTTTATAAAAACAACTCAACGGGTATTTATTAAAATTATGTTTGAAGAACATCTTATTTATTAATTAAATGTATTAAATTAAAATTTTAATTAGCAATTATAAAGTTTACACAAACCTTTATGGTGCGAAGGTCTAGGAATTATAATGTAAACATAATTAATAACAGTTAATGGAAAATATAGTTCTAAATGAAATATTTACGGTAGGGATAAAATAATTAAGACAAACTAGCTGCAACATTAACTACGATTTTTAAAATGTTTTAATTAATTCACTAATATACCATTCACTGAAATGCTAACAAATATTGAGGCCAATAAACAAAAATTGAATCAAGCTAAACCATCGATTATAGGTAAAAGGTTAGAATAAGACGGAGTTTGCGGTTCACCTTAACTGAAATTGATTAAATTGGGGGAAATAACTCAATTACTGTTATGAAGATATCACTAAATTCTAAAATAATTTAACTAGTTGTAATTTATCAATTTCAATAGGTTTCTTTACGATAAATCATATTATGTCAATGTCGACTTTATAATTTTCTTTTCTAGAATACCGCCTGGAGAATACAATTCCCCCTATGCTGAAGGTAAACTATATCGGAAAAGTTGTAGTGCTTAAAAGAGGTACTAAAGATTGGTTTCTATTAAAAATAATTTCTATGGACAACGCATTCGTTAAAGAAAGGTATGAATTTGAATTGGTCATTTGTCACTGTGATGAAACTAAACACACGTCTGACTTATATGAAACTTTGACACTTTAACAGTCGGTATATCTATTTTCAGTTAAACTAGCAAACTAACTGCGTGATAAATAGCTACAAATATATTCCAGTTGTATCCAACTGGGTATATCTAATAAAGCCTGCGGTAACAATATCCGTAAGTTAACTATGCTAAATACTATCCATGTTGTCCAAGTTATTTGCACTAAATGAATTATTTTCGATGTATCGCTATGCGATTAGTACCGACGAATCTTGATTGCCAAGTGGAGCAATTTAGTTATTTAATCTATTGCAATGCTGCTAATTTTAGGTGACAAGGCAGATTCTTTCTTGGATACGTTACTGTTAGTCATTACACTTGTAAAGGGTTCTCTTGCTTTAAACCATTATTTGTTTATTCTGGTTAACTAATTAGCGTATCAAAGCTTCATACGGGCTTTGTTATTACTTGCGCAGAGAAGAACCGTAATCTCTAACAAAGGCCAGGATGTAGATTTACTTTAAGATCAGCATGATAATGTATAAAGTCTGGATGCATGACTTTAAATAAAACCTAAACTATAATTATAGTTCTGAAACTTGTATAGTTTAACGATTTTTATGATATGACATGCTGATATGTTATACTTAGTACTGTAGAAGTTCATTTTTATTAAAAATCAGCGTTAACTTTAATGACCTGTAGCTAATAAGTTGCCGCTTTAGAAGAAATCGTTATTAGGGCAGTTTGGCAATAATCCGACAATGTTTATTCGTCAAGTTGCAGCGCAATAGGACTTTCCGCGATTTACTATGGGAACTAGTTAAACGTACTAAATATCATCCCTACAAGATGTAGATTCCCTAAGAGCTATGAGAAGATCGCTACGATTCATCAAACACCAGAATTTGTTAGAAGTATTTATTTTAGATACAAATGCTCTTTTTCTTTAACCGATGTAAAAATAGAAACACGCCTGGCGCTGTTGGTCGGGCAAGAATCTCCAAATCTGCAAGGAGAGACAAATTGAACATCCATAGAAACGTAATGTTTGAACGGGCGTATTCGAAGGAAAGTCATCGGACGCTTATGTATAGATGGAATCTAAATACAGATACTTATCTCTAACTACTAGAAACCATAGTTGTGCTGGAATGTATTTCAAAATGTTAGAATTACATTTGCGAATCGACTTTCCTATTGTTTATCAAACAACGAGAAACATTTTGAATATCTTATTAAGTAGACTGTGACACCTGTGTACTCTCAAATTGGCTAAATTTAATACACATCCCAATAATGTATTATTGAATAATCTTCTAGTTACTGATACAATGTGCAATTGTATTGTATAACTGAAATGCATTTTTCAACAGCTTTTCAATGATGTATCGTTTATGAGGCGTTGCCGTTTGAAATTTAAATTTAGGACGGTGGGGGTAATACGTACAATGGTGGGATATTAACTGTACCGCCACTGTTGTTCTCCATTAGTACATTTGACAGGGTTTTTTTTGACGTTTTAGAGTGGTAGACCTTTGCAATCTTTTGAGAAGATGCCCTGAGTATTTAGAAGTAAACATTAACCAAAAACTTGCATCATCTTTACATGAAAAACTAACCGATGAAAAGGATAAATGAACTGTAGACACTATAGCAAAGATGGACGAAGTTAGTTGTTATATTGGTACAACTGATTCGAATACAATTATTTTTAATTTCATAGAGAGCTGAGATATAGTCAAATAAATTGAGTACAACTCGAGTCATTGGACATTTTAGCTCCATATTCTCTATAGCGGCAAGAATATTCTTGTAGCGTGCTCAGCTAGGGCTTGCTGCGCGTAAGCTTTTCACTCGAAGTGGGGGTCTAGAACTGTTTTTCGGATTTTGCGGAAACTTTCTAAAACTTACTTAAAATATTTACAGGTTAAAATTATTTACACGGGAGCTTCCCAGTGTGAACTGAGGCTTATAAATTATACTGGTTTAAGGTTATTTACTATTTTAATTTTGCTATACTCCGTATATACATTTTGTGTAATGACTTTGTTTAGTTAGCTCAAGCAATGCTGTGGATTTTAATTTAGTTGAAATTCATAAGCTTATTGTACTTTTCTTCACTTATAGAGCTCGGTGTACATCTTTAAACTGTTATGTTTAATAGAATTTAATTTTAAAGCACTATGAAAGTATTTTATTGTAATTAACACTGTTTGTAATTAATTCTTAAAACCCAGAACATGTGCACGCTTGTCATTTGAACTGTGCTGCGCCTTTATATTTGATTTTATTCTGTATTTACAAGAATTCACATGAACTGTGGCTATATTACTTTTGCAATATAATCCTTTAATATTTATTTGTATAATTATACCTTCAATAATGTCTTTATGACCGAAAATTATTTATTTAAAACAATAAAGTGGATACTACAATGTTTGAATTAATGTTTTGTAATAAACCTTTTAAAAACAGGTAGGGGTTGTTTCTCTTTAAATTGTGGATACTAGGTGGCGTTCTAGTGCACTTATCTTATTATTGATTCAATCGATTTAACGGTAAAAGATCATCAAGATGGCTGCAGTTCGTTGTGTTTTGGCGGTTATACTTATAAAGTTACCTTCGCGTGTGTATTTTACCTTAGGTAGTTATGGTTTGGTTCTGGATTATGTACCCTTGACCAAGGTTTATTTAGGTAGTGTGGAGCGACGGAAACTATGGGAGCTGCACAAGTGCGTGGGACAAGAGGCCGTACCAAAAGGGTACCCTCTCAAGTTCGTCACGGATAGGATCCGTAGTGTTTTTCAACAATACTGTAAGAGTAATGTATATAATCCATAGCCATACAGTATAGTACTTTCTGCTAGATTCAAACTAAAATCCACGAATTGGCGATATTTGAGGTCTTCACGTTAAATGTGGCAACAGAGTGGTTCTTCCCTCCAAATTTTGGAGGAAAGGTCAACTGTATTTAAATACGTTCATTTCGTTTACAATTAATTTTATTTATGAAAAGTAATTATAGTATTACGGATTCTTGCAAGTATAATAATATTAAAATTTACTCTATGCAAGTAGAAATAATACACCCTTCTAAATTTGGGGTAAATTATGTCTTAAATATCTCGAGGAGTGACTCAGCCAGCTAAGGTGGTCAAGTCGTCTCTGAAGAATCAGGCTTCACGAAGCGTCTTTTATACGAAATTGTTATCGGTGAATTCAAAGAGAAACAACTTTTACCCCAAAATCTAGCTTAATTAACAATTTTAACAATTGGTTAACACAGCTTTCGATGCGCAATTTTACGTTTGTGGAACAGTAGTAATGAATATTAGCGGAACTGTTTCTGTTTGAAAGTAATTAACAAAAATAGCATTACAGTCTAAACTACTTAAAATAACTGGATTTAAATTGTACACAATATAGCGGATATACATACAAATCAATTTTTAAATAACTAAACTACGTACTAATTGAAACAAAGCAATTAAACTAATTAATAGAATGTGAAATTGTCCATAATTGGCTAAAACTGCATACGATTACCTAATCAGTCTCAGAACCCTCGTATTCTTTATACGCAAAGTTCAAATCCCTTGACCCATTTAAATAGTGTTTTGTTGACGTAGGTCAAGAATTATGTACTCTTAGATTATTTTATACAAGAAACGTTAAACTATACCTAATCTTAATTGAAATAAATATAGCGCTAATTAAAAAGTAACAATTAAATAAATAAATGAACACAATAATTGCTTAAAGCTTGGTAATTTCATGCGTAATAATTAAAAGAAATATTTACAGGATTTTTTGTTAGTATTGAATTAACGAAATGTTTTTTTAAATAATTAATTTAAACATGTACAATTAATGTGACTATGACCTAATTCAACATCAAGTTTGTGCTTTAGAATTACTGAACTAATTAATTAACAAAAGGCAAACTGGTTGTGAAGTACAGCCACATCACATGCTGTGGCTCCTGGTCTACTGAAAAATGCATCTCTTATAGATTTATTAAGTTTTCGGCGTATATGCTGGTGTCAGGTTTGAAGAGGTCGAGATTCAAGTTTTTTGGAAAATATATTATTCTAGCTAATTTCTCACTGAAGGCTTATATCGTAGAATATCCTAGATTTTGTTACCTTGGACTATTCGCAAAAATGCTGAAGTAACTTTGCAAAAGGAAGTTGTACATTTGATTTCTTGCCTACAGTACAAACTTACAGACAATATTGAACTAACTACATTTGTACATAACGCGTTTCAGGACGTGATGAATATTGTGTAGAACTTCACAGAATAGGTAAGGCCACTGATCCTTTTTGTTTATCATGTCTAAGCATTAGGGTTGATCCACGACATAGAATTATAGACTACCCAAAATTTAATATACGTAACCAGCTTGCAACTGAAATTAATAATCTCCCTCCACATTTATTTGATGTTTTAAACATTAATCTGATGATTTTAAATATGTTCATTATTAATTCGTATTATTTAGTTTCAAAATTGTTGATAGTGACGTTACACACGATACAGCTTTGCGGGCCGTGAGAAGGTGGGGACAGTACGGTAATCATTGGCGGGTCCTATTAGATGGTTTGCATTACACTTAATTTGTGTTTATAAAGGATTAGTTATTAAAATAACTTCAGGAATAGCTACGAATAAGTATAAGCCAACTAATTAATGCATAAAATGGATCATAACCTATGCAGCTACAGTAGATTGAAATAAATTACCCACGTTGTTTAAAGATTGCAGATTATGAAAACGCTACTGATAAGCTTCACTACCGTAATGTTTTGTCACCATCTGTTATGTTTTATTGATTATTGACGTTTTATCACCATTTCGTGTACCTCAGATGGTATTCGGGGGATGAATTAATATACAATCATTAATAATTGCTATGAAGCGGCATAATCGGCAACTACAATACAAATGTAAGGCACTATAATGTATTACTGATACAATTAATAATGTTGTACCGCTATTATTTAACAAGGTTTCTAAATTATGCTTGATGTCACTGCCATCAATTTTGAAACAAGATTATAATGTGTGAAAATTTACGAGCTATTTAAATGCATGCCATAGCTATAATCATACTATATTAAACATTTGAAAATTAAAAAAAGTAGTCCTGCTTAATAATGCAGTAGTAGTTTGTGCGTTTGTACCAAATTCATAATATTGGATAGTATCGTACATGCACACGTCCACCTATTGCACAGCTGCTCAAAAAGTTACGGAAGTCGGTTCACTCAAAAAAAGAGGAAAATCGGAAATTAGAGAGTTGTTAGTTGGTTCAACGTAGACCAATACCGAATTGGATACCACGCCATTTATAAAAACTCATCATTGGGGTTTTGCGATATCCCTCGTGAGTAAAAGCGGTGAAAACATGCGTGGAAGTGATAAGTGTGTTGCCAACGGCGAGAAACGTTAAATAAGCATAGCTTATGTCGACAAATTGGCTAGCAAGAAGGACCAACGGAGCATCCAGAATCCCGTACAGCTGCTCTCGTATCCAATCAAAAGCAGGCGGCAACGCATTTAGAAAGCAGTCGGCCAGAAAGTAATAACGTCTGAGTTAGAACGTAACAGACAGTAGCCATCAACAAAAGCTGCAGTCGTGGAACCCAATTTTAAAATGAGCCGGTACTTGCAAAATAAGAAAAGAAAGCAATCGGAAATTAAGCTAAATCCATAAACAATCAAGAGTGCAGCCTACCGGAATTCATTAGACGGCAGCACAGAATTCAATTAATTGTCAAGAAGTACAGCGCAGGTATTTTACACAACCGCTGAAAGTTTTATAAAATAATAATTCTCGATAATTAAACACGCTAAATATTCTGTCAAAACTGGACGGAAGCTCGTCCTAAAGTGAGTTCACTATTGCATCTTTTATCTCATACAGACATGAAAGCATCGATTTTATTTTTTAAAATTAAATATTTTAAAGCCAGAACAATGCATTTATTACAGAAATACAATATTACAATTTAAATCTAAGAAACATATTAGAAACTTTATTTACAATAAAACGCAATAGCCCAATCTCTAAAGCAAAGAAAATAATTAGCCCTTGAAAATAAAAGTTAGACTTTCTTCCCAAAAATCACGGCTTTCGTTTTTTAATTGTGCACACTTGAAGTGAAAACGAGAATTTCTTTAGTAAGATTAAATAGTTTAAACTTACAGTAAATGAATACACAACCTTTGCTCTAATCTAACGAAAATTGATATTGTCGTCTCTTTAAATTTAAATTGCATTTTGGTAAATGCGCTAATATTACTAATACCTACAATCTATTGTGTAGTGTATAATTTAAATGCGGAAATAGTTCGAAATCAAAACAGTAAATAAATTCATACAAATTTGACGGAATTTGAAGTGCAATACACTTCTTGTATAAAAATTAATGTGAATCAAACAGGTTTTATTTTATACATAACTTTTTAGCTAGATTTATTAAATAAACAATGGGTTTGAAGCTCAACTTTATATTCTCAAAATATATAGATAACTTAAAATAATAATTCCGATATTTTATTTCATGGAACTATATGTAATACAGGGAAAACACTTTCTACATGTTGTTGGTACGTGCTAATTAGGATAAACAAACATTTCAGGATGATTTAAACTATAAACACGTACATATTATAATATTATTGGTATTTATAGTATGTACCATTGTATTTGTGGCAATACTTATATCAACTCCTTTTCAATTTGTACAGACCCGTAATAGGCAAGAATTAAACCAATAAAACTAAATGTTTATTATTACGATAGAAGATTTATTTTACCAAATTTATTAGTTACCCTTAGAGTGGATGCGTTTTATATGTAAGATACCCTGTATAGTATTCTTAATTTAATAAATATTTCTATTAATTGTTATTATCTATTAATATATTAATTTTAATCAATATTGTAATATTTTGATAAATTCATATAAGTAATTATTTAATATTTTTTAGAAAATCAAATTAAAAACATTTTTTCTTACATTTAATTAATGTATTAAAATAATAAATGTATAATAATTTAATATTTTTTTGTAAGACATTTGTTTGTTTGGTATTGATGGTGCCCAATTTGTTACTTAACAAGAAATATGTATACGCTTCGGCGCCTCTTTTTTTTAGAGAACGGATGTCTACCAATAAGGGATGTATAATCGTGTTCCTAGTCACACTGTAAAAGTTTTAATTATTGTAATATTATTTTATTCGTTAATAATAAAAGAATTATGATGGAATATTTTTATAAATTCAAATAAAGGTTCCTTTATTAAAATTAAATTTCTAAATAATTACATAAATAAATGTTTCATCTCTTAAAAATAGCTTTTATGAAGTTGAAAGTAGCGTAATTGTAAAAAAATACTAATAATAAATGCCAAATTAAATATAAAATACAAGATGCTCTTGTAACTAATCGTCAGATCACTGTATTATTAGTTCTTTTTACAAAATTTCCGCAAAAAAAATTAAAGGAAACTAATAATAACCAAATTTAATAAAGGTAATTTACTGACCCGTTAAGAAATAAATTCTTCATTAATTAGTAGGATATAATTAAATAGGTAGAAAATAAGATTGAAGCATCTGATAAATAAACACAAGAATTCAAATAAATGAAGGTTAAATTCATAGAAATTAAACAAAGTTATTTATTAGATGATTAAATAGAATTGACTGTACATATGCTATAAATGAATTCTTAAAAATTGATAATTTTATTAGAGATAAAGTATGTATAATTTAAACAATTTCTTTTCAGATGATACCTATATAGACATCTAAGGATAAAACTTAGAAACTAATTTAAGTGACATGTAAATTATAATAATTATAAGTAGTTAATTGTAAATAATTACAGATCTCTGTAATAGAAAATTCTAGAATTTTTAAATAGTTTAAAAAAAACCCACCAGACATTAAATATTTGTAGAAGGGTTAGATTTCCATGAAATCAAGATAACTTCAACTATAAATATCCATGCAAATTCATACAAAAATTAGAACTTATTCCGTTCTCAAACTAACAAAAACCCTGTACCTATAAATGTTATTATTTAGTTTTGATAAGGACATTCAAATTAAAACTACTAATAAGTATATACAATCTTCAGGGAATGAATTTTTCTAAAAAATATTTTTAAATACCTAAAATATACAGAAATCTTTATAATTCTATTGTCTTTAAGGACTAATTACTTTTCATTAAT
>JAHWXV010136074.1:0-10132 GCA_024586415.1 Phrixothrix hirtus | reverse complement strand
GGGGGGGGGGGGATATTTTTAAATCTTGAGATATTTCAGTTTATTTAATAATGATTTTCACAGGACTTTCCGAAAACCCTATATGTAATTTAAGAAATTTGAAATACGTTTTCAGTTTAGATATTTCCATATAAATGCCAAAATATTGTTTCAGCATCTATTACAGGTTCACTGAAAGTTACATTTCTTCAGGGACCTATATCCGCCAATTTTACTTCGTTTTATCATATATGAAATATAAGTAAAAGACAAAGCACCGTTTCATCCAACATTTTCAATGACGAAGTTTTAGTGGAAATTTTAAGTTTTTGTGATTTCCTCGAAAACGGTATTAACAATTTTTTTAAAACTTGCTACACTTCTTATGTCTTTAATATAGTTTTTAAGCAAACTCCGCAGTTTTCCTGAAAAAATATGTTGAATCGAGTTATGAGACAAAATCTTTTGAGTTAAGTAGCGTTTTGCCTGTCAGTAACTTGGATGGATGACCGTTCCAATTATCGTTCCCAACATAAAAGTAAATAATATTTTAATCACTGTGGACATTATTTGCATACCTGTAATACGTAATAGAAAGTAATGTATTGTCTGACACAAGATTTTTTGATTAGTAGTTTTAACTTTCACTTTAAACTTCTGTTAGATCTTTCAGTTTTGCGATAAAATATCAGAAGTTCCAATTAAAATATGAAGTTGACCCGGACTTCCGGTGCAACCGAAAATAATAGAGGGTTTAAAATATTTTTAATAAAATCATCACGTTCGAGAACCGCTACGCCTAAAATTTCAAGTTCCTACCCCTAGGTAATATAAAAATGCTAATATTTACATTTGACTTTCCCATGCATAAATATGTACTTAGGTAATTAAAAATCAAGATTTGTAAAAAATAAATGGTGTGACGAATGCAAAACGCGACGTTCTTAATATTAATCTGCAATAAATAAGTAGAAAAGAGGTGTTTCCTTCTGAATGGTATGATGTCATTAATTAGTTATGCTGTTTTATATTAAAACGAAGACTCCATCTAAAGTTTAGTCGTCATAACGCTCATGTTTGCTTACGAAACCTAGGGCAATATAAGTATCGGTACCAAAGACATTTTAGGAAGTCGTTTACATAAAAACAAATAGATACTAACGTAACAGTGGAAAGGATTGTGTTGAATATTCTTACGAAACCAAATTGTCATTGATATATCTATTGTAACGAAAATTAGAAGCAATAGAATTTTGATGGAAGGTTCTAGAAACATTCAATACCTTTTGCTAGAATAAAATAGAAGATGTAGTCCGCAAATGACTCATTGCAATAATTTATATCTGTCGATTCAATTAGGTCAGTAATGAGTCATAACATTACAATTTATTAAATCATTATTGTGAGTAATATTCGGGGAATCTTCGAGAGTATTGTTCTAGAATATATCTTTTATATATAAGCAGCAGATTAAATTCTGCTAGTTTAGTTTCTATTAGAATCTTGCACAATTCATTACTGATATAGAAATAAATATACATAAATAGATATAAATGTTGGCTGATAGAGTATTGTGAAATAAATAGTTAAATATATAAATAAATTAGTGTGCATAACTACTTGTCATTTTAGTGAAAACGCATAAACACTTGTAAAACAATTAACTAATTTTGTCACATTGGTGCCAGGTATCGGTTTATTTTAAAAGTTGAACATACAGACTATAATTAATTAAAAGCTAGTGTTAATTGTTTTCATATGCTAGTACCAAGAAGCGTCGAAAAACAAGGTATGGAGGCGTTGATGGAAATGTTGCAAAAGATGTTGTTGATCTTGTTTGGCATTATTTGGGTTCCAGTCGTTGTTATTTACAATAGTATGGTCGACAAGTGGATCTTCAGCTTTTACCTCCAACGGAGCACAATGCTTGCAATCTTCTGTGCAAGACCGGCTTGTTAAAGCGTCAGAATTTCTATGAGTTTTTCTGGCACGATGTTCAACTTCAAAATCATACTCTTATAGCCGTTCAATCCATCTCGCTATTTCGCCTTCTGGATTCTTAAACTGAAGGAGCCATTTCAATGCTGCGTGATCAGTTCCCAATGAGATATTTTATCCATAAAGGTATTTGTAAATGCGTTCAACGGCATTTATCATCTTTAGCAATTCTTTGCGCGTAACACAATAGTTCCTCACAAGTTTGGACAAAACTTTACTAAAATGCCCAATTACTCGTTCTTCTCCGTCTTGGATTTGCAATAGCACAGCACCCATGCCGACGTGACCAGCATCGGTATCTAAGGCAAAACTTCAATCTGTTCTAGCGGTAACTGAGTATAGGTGCTGTTATACAGGTTTGTTTAAGTGTTTTAAATGACTATTGGTAGCTATTGTTCCATAAATATGGCTGGTCTTCTTCAGTAAGTTTTGTAGGTGATTTTGCGATGTCTGCAAGTCCACGTACAAATCCTAGATAGTAAGTGCATAATCCCAAGAAGCTTCCTAATTCCTATTTATCTTTCAGTTGTGGCCACTCCCGCACGGACTTAATTTTCTCTGGATTTGCAGACATCGAAAAATCACCTACAAAACTTACTGAAGAAGTCCAGTCATATTTATGGAACAATAGCTGCCAAGAGTCATTTAAAACACAACCAAACCTGGATAACAGCACCTATACTCAGTTACCCTAGAATAGATTGAAGTTTTGTCTTAGATACCAATGCTAGTCACGTCAGCATCGATGCAGTGCTATCGCAAATCCAAGACAGAGAAGAACGAGTAATTTGACGTTTTAGCAAAGTTTTGCCCAAACCTGGGGGGTACCATTGTGTTACGCGCAAAGAATTGCTAGCAATGATAAATGCCGTTGAACACTTTTAAAAATACCTTTATGGACGAAATTTTTTATTGAGAACTGTTCACGCAGCATTGAAATGGCTCCTGTAGTTTGAGAATCCAGAAAACTAAATAGCGAGATGGATTGAACGGCTACAAGAGTATGATTTTGAAGTTGAACATCGTGCCGGAAAAATTCATAGAAATGCTGACGCTTTATTAAGACGGCCTTGCACAGAAGATTGCAAGCATTGTACTCGGTTGGAGTCAAAAGTTAAAGATCCTCTTGTCGACCGTACTACTGTAAATAACGACGACTGGAACCCAGATAATGTCAAAAAGATCAAGAAAACGACCCAGACCTGAAGGTGCTATTAAAATGGAAGAACGGAAGTCGTAGACCAGGTTGGGAGGAAGTAGCCTAATTTAGTCCCATTGTTAAAGCATATTAGTCCTAGACTCCTTGCAAGTTCAAGACGGCCTTTTGAAGAGATCCCTGGAAAGTGATGATGGAAGTAAAACACGAATGCAGTTGGTGGTTCCGAAGAACATAGTATCGCAAATTCTACGACAGCTGCATGATGGTCCATCAGTAGGGCATATAGGGGTAAAGAAAACGCTGGAAAAGTTTCGGGAAAGATTCTATTGGATGAACTGCAAGGATGATGTTAAGGATTGGTGTCGAAAATGTGTAATATGTGCATCTGCGAATGGTCCATTGTGGAGGCCGAAAGCACCGATGCGGCAATATAATGTGGGTAGTCCATTCGAAACAGTCGCCATTGATATAGCTAGTCTACTTCCAGATACCGAAGCAGGTAACAAATACATTTTGCTTGCACTGGGCTATTTTACTAAATGGACCGAAGCATACACTCTACCCAATTAAGAATCAGTTACAGTGACCGAGACCTTGGTAAAGGAATTGCTTAGGCGTTTTGGTATTCCTTTGGAATTACACTCAGACCAAGGAAGGAATTTTGAGTCAGCTTTGTCTGAAAGTCTCTGCCAACTATTGAAAATAAGCAAAACCAGAACAACTGCTCTTAACCCACAGTCAGATGGAATGGCAAAACGCATGAATCGTAAAATGGGAAAATATTTGTCGAAAGTTGCCTCGGTTCATCAAAGAGATTGAAACCAGCACTTGCACCTGTTCCTAATGGCATATCGATCAGCCGTGCATGAAACGACATGAGAGACCCCAGCTAGAGTGTTGTTTAGACGTGACATAAGATTACCGTGTAATCTAAATTTTGATAGTAAGCCTGTACAGGAGGAGGTCGCTGGAAATGCGTATGCTGAAAGCCTACGAAAGAAATTAAATTTTATTCATGAGAGAGTTAGTTATAACATCTAGATTGCCAGCTATTAATTAAAAGTCCAATATGATGTAGGTTCCAAAAAGGGGAGGATTTCAACCCAATGATCTAGTCTGGTTGTACCGACCTTAGCGACGACGAGGTCTATCTTCCAAATTGCAAAGGTTTTGGAAAGATCCGTACAAAATGGTAAAAAGAATCAACTATGTAATCTACCGAATTACGAAATTGCCGAGAGGAAAGCCCAAAGTGGTGCACATGAATGGGTTAGCCCTATACGCTGGGAGGAGCGTACAACCTGGACAGCAAGAATGTGTGCAAAGGACAAACCATTTCGTAGTGGAAGAATAAGGAGTCAAAAACAGTGAACAATTATTCACTGGCTTTAAGGCAACGTGTTCTGGACGCCACAAAGCTAGATTTGGGGTTACCACCGAGGAGTACAGGAATCTGTTTGATGTACCAGAGAAGTATCCCTTTGCTCATTGTGTAGCTAAAGACGTCCGAATGTCCCGTGGCATCGCAGTTGAGTTTAAGAAGAGGTATGGTGGCGTAGTAGAAATATTGCAGCAAAAGCCAGAAATTGGAAAGGCATGTCACCTAATACGCCGTCATCGCCAAGGTGTGCGAAGTATTTACTACCTTATGACAAAAGCATTTTCTCATCAAAAACCACGTTATGAAGACTTGTGGAAAGCATTATGGGATTTAAGAAAACATATTCGTACTGGTGCCAATAGAAAGTTAGCTGTTCCAAAGCTCAGCTGCGGGATAGACCAGCTTAATTGGCACGTGGTACGTAACATGTTGGAGGTAGTATTTTGAGATAATGGTGTCAAGATCCTGGTGTGTAGTTAGAATCCAAATTGAACTCCACCAATAACAAAATCTATGCATTGCCATTATTTCAACGAATGGGACTGCAAGTATAGATTGCAGTGCAGATTCCAACATTCTCCAACGAAGATAGAACCATCGCCAATGCAAAGTCAAAGGTCACTGTTACTGGACGTAACTGTCTTAAGGAGGGGGCAGTGTAACGAAAATTAGAAAAAATAGAAATTTGATGGTAGGTTTTACAAACATTCAATACCTTTTACTAGAATAAAATAGATGATGCAATCCGCAAATGACTCATTTCAGCTATTTATATCAGTCAATTCAATTAGGTCAGCAATGAGTCATAGCATTACAATTTATTAAATAATTATTGTGAGTAATATTCAGGAAATCTTCTAGAGTATTGTTTTAGAATATATCTTTTATATATAAGCAGTAGATTAAATTCTCATAGTTTAGTTTTTATTAGAATCTTTCACTGTTCATTACTGATATAAAAATAAATATACATAAATAGATATAAATCTTTGCTGATAGTTGATTGTGAAATAAATAATTAAGTATTTAAGTAAATTAGGGTATATAGTTTCTTGTAATTTTAGTGTAAATAAATAAACATTGTAAAACCATTAACTAGTTTTGTTACACTATTTTTCGCTTTCATAAACATGACTCTCTAAAGCTATACCCTAATGAAACATTTTTAATTCAATTTATTAAGGATAAGTAATTATTTATATATCACAATAAGCCGAGAGGGAAGCCCAAAGTGGGGCACATGAATCGGTTAGCCCTATACGCTGGGAGGAGCGTACAACCTGGACAGCAAGAATGTGTGCAAAAGACATACCATTTCGGAGTATATTGGAATATAAATATATAATATAGATACACTACACGCAAATATTAATCAAATTATAATTTAAAATACAAGTAGTTGTTATAAGTTCTAGCAACAGAATTGTGTAGCAATCAATTATTACTCGCAACTAATTATATAATAAATAAATGTTCAAGCTATAATAAAAACAATGAATTTTCTGTTTAATTTGAGAAAGTCGCTTTTCTTAAAAAAATAAATTCTAGGTCAACCTTGAACTACCATCGTAATTTAACATCTTTGAGTAATACGTAATCGAAGGCGATATAAATTTAATTTTCATTTTAATTAGATGTTTCTATTTTGTCTTCAAATCAGTGCAAGCTATTTTTAAGGATCTTAGTAAGATTTCTAATTATTTATATATCGCATATGTATAGCACATTATGAATATACATTGTTCAAAATATTTCAGAAGTAATTTACTGACAAAAAAATTAGCAATTATTGAGATTATTTAAATATGTCGAGGGTCACGTGCCAATTGACCAGCTTGCATATACATTAATAGTAAATAACCGGAATTGTGGAACGAATGGCAATCCTCTTTATATTTAACAAGTTTTAATCCTTCAGAGACCAGGTAGACAATATTGCTGTATTTGGAAATTGAAAGTCTGCAAATAGGCAATTTTAAATACTGCGTACGGAAATTTAATTTTAGTAATGCACTCTAAACTGGCAAGTACGTCTACTTATTCATTGGTAGCGCCACATTCTGCTTGAAATTTGTAGGTTTCAAAAGGTCGTATACGTTGGCTAACTATAAGTATATATAAACAAACCCTTTACCAAACTAAGCATAAATAAAGCTATCATGTATGAGCATAAATTTGATCAAATATTTAACCACTAGAATAGAACTATTGCACAAGTTATCACTTTCTGTTTAAATTTTGAATTAAAAAAATACCTGTTTGATTTAAAGAAAAATAAAACGTTTTTGAAGGTAATATTTAATTTAAACATGATATCCATGCATTTTTATATAAAAATAATTTTATTTCTCTTAACTTAATCATTAGTTTTACTCCAGATCGTTCTAAACACAAAATAAATACAGAAAACGAACAATTCTTATTTTTATATATAAAGCGGCTTCATAAAGTATTCGTACGGTACGAAAATGCATTATTTTAAGGAAAAAATGATAATTAGCATTTAGTATCTAAGGTGAAAACATTTACTAATCACTATGATGAAGCTTTAAACTTATTTTAAAAGCAAATATTTAATCTATTTAAGAATAACAAAAATAAAGTAACATGGCAACGTAAAAAATTCGTGCACATACCTCTTCTGAGAAATATAACGAAATGAAATAAGATTTTGGCGATTTACTTTTTCTAGAATGACATCACATTAAAGAGTTTATAGAACAGCTTAAAGTGGATATTGTCGCAAATTGGCCAAAGTGAGTAAATCAAGAGAACTTTCGACTAAAGAGAAGCAGAAAATTACTCTCTTGTATAATAAAAAAAAGTTTGAGTGAAATTGCTAAAAAATATAAATCGAATAAAATCCGCAATACAATATGTAATCACTAAATACAAGAAAGTTAAATTAGTACATAATTTAGAACGTGCAGATCGTCCAAAAGTTTTAAGTTTTAGAGACAAGCGCAACATATAAAACATTAAACAACATTCATTTACTAAGTGCAAAGTCATTAGTAAATAATGCTGCACTAACTACTGAGAGAATGGTCGGGGCTGAAACTGTGATAAGTTTTAAAAAATAGTTGTAATCGGGGAAAAGTGGTACGAAAAAAACATTTGTTAACGAAGTAAACAGGCAAAAAAGTTTGAAATTTACATGAGAAAATATAAATAAGTTATTGGATTTTTGGAAAAAAAAATTTCCGGATGAAAATCTCTGGTTCTGATGGTAAAATTGATGTGCATAAAAAAAGATGGATTTGGCTAAAGAAAACTCACTACCAACACTGAAGAATGGAGGAGACAATATTATTCTATAGTAGTAGGCAAGTTGTATCTCATTGATGGCATACTGAATACCCACAGTTATGTAACAACATCGCAAAGTAATTTGTTTTAAAGTACCCGAATGTTGGCTATGTAGGCGCTTTTCGTTTTCAATGAGGCAACGATCCCAAGCAGACTGCTTTGATTGTAAAGAATTTGATGCTGTTATAATTTACAATATAAACTCAAAACTCCTCAATTCCTAGACACAAATCACATCGAAAATTGATGGGCCTATGTTGATAAAAGAGTTTGACGATATAAAAGTTCAATAAAAGCAATTCGGAGGAATACTTGGAAAGAGAGTGGTGTAATAGCTTCATTACCTACACACAAAAATTGACTGCGTCCATGCCAATTCGACTTTAAGCCACATCATTAATAATAGTGTAACAAAAATTAGAAACAGTAAATGGAAAATTCTAGAATCATCTGGAATGTTATCTTTATAATAAAATATGTGATTTAATGGCAGTGACTAATTGGGGTAATCGATGCCTGTCAATTAGTTGGGTCAGCGATGAGTCATGACATTACAAATTATTACATCTTTATTATGAGTAATATTCTTGAATATTCTATTTCTATTGTTTCTAGAATGTATCTTTCCTATATAAACAGCAGATTTAATTCTCTTAGTTTAGTTTTTGTTAGAATCTTGTACTATACATTACTGATATAAATATAAATATACATAAAAAAAAATATAAATCTTTGATATTAGTGGATTGTGAAATAAATATTTAAATAAGTTAGTGTATATAGTTAATTATAATTTTAGTGAATGTAAATAAACATTGTAAAACAATTAACTAGTTTCATTTCAATAGTTTAGCGATAAAATATTAATACTTGTCGAATAACTTTTTTTTTATTTCTTTATTTCAGTTTATAATAAAATTAATAATTTTTTAACGGATTTTTGTTATTATTTAATATTCCAAATGGAATAATAAAACCAACTATTTCTATTTTTGCTAGTTTCTTTTGAGGTTTATATTTAAATGCTATAGGAATACTTTATGGAGCCACTGCAAATACTTGATTTCAAAAATAGTTAAAAACAAATTAGAACGCAGAAATAAGAAAAATCTTTTAATTGGGTATGGTTTATGTGCTTTTTAAGGAATGGCAGGTATTTAACTATGTAACAATTATTTTAACGAATGCATAGAACTTCAAGCAATATTCGAGATATTTTTTCGCCGTTATATAGCTTGAACACTCTCTCTTTACAATTATATGAAGATCAATTATGGAAAGGGTAATCAGGGGGTATTACCAGCGAGCAGCAGGTTACCGCGTAGTTAGTAGGTGTGTAATATCCTATTATTGATATCCTGCAATACCCTATTATTAATTAAGAAATAGATATCATTAACCTTAGGTGTTCTACATTGAATAGCAGACATTGAATTTACTTTGTTCAGAAACCGCAATTAAGGAGTACACAGACCAATCAAGTGAATGTTTCATGACTTGTAGAAATCAATTAATATTATTTGATTGTAAACCTTAGAACAAGTAACATCATTCGTAAGATAACAACTAAACTTTAACATAATGTATTTAAAGATTTATTCTAATTTTAACTATTAAACAATCATAATGAAGGTCGAATTTATTAATATAGGTAGAATTAAATAAGAAACAACCCAATATAAATTCAACCAAAGTATGACGATCGTGATGTTCACGTTGAATTTATATTGGGTTAAGTTTTATATTTGATTCTGCCTATATTAATAAATTCAACTTTCTTGTAATCGTTTATTAGTTAAAATTAAAATAAATCGTTATATATCTTATGTTTAAATTAAATTCTTTTCTTATGAACGATATTACTTGTTCTAAGGTTTATAATCGAATCTATTCTAATACCAATTGATTTATACAGGTCACGAAACATTCATCTGGTTGGATTGTCTACTCCTGAATTGTGATTTTTGACAAAGCAAATTCCATGTATGCTGTTGTAGATAGAATACTTAAGTTTAATGACGCCTATTTGACAATTAATAATAGGATAATGCAGTATATTAATAATAGGATATTACAGGTGGATAAATGACCGTTGAATTCAATCTATTTCAAAATACATTTTAAAGAAGCTGTATTTTAAAGGAATGTGTATAATTTAAAATTAAACTTTACATCTGTACGAGCAGGTTGTGTGTTGCCTTACGCCAGATTTCTTCCCTTTATATTCAATTTTAGCATAATTATATATATATATATATATATATATATATATATATATATATATATATATATATATATATATATAT
>JAHWXV010136060.1:0-16057 GCA_024586415.1 Phrixothrix hirtus | reverse complement strand
GTATCCCTGTTGCCATACAGCCCTTTAAAATATTCTTTCCAACGCAATATCACTTTACTTTCATCCCAATCCATTTCATTCTCGCTATTCCGTAGTCCGTTTACTCGGCATCATTCCACCATGCGTTTTTTTTGACTTTCCAATCGTACTCACTTCACACACTTTAGTTGCATACTCTATCACGATGCCTTTTAACCTCTTCTATTTTATACTTCCATTCAGATTCTTTGGACAACATTCTCTTCTCTAGGTTTTGTACGCATTCGTCTCTCACATTCTCTTCCTGCAATCTTTCCACTTTCACGCTAGTCTTTCTTACAGCTGTCTTCTTATTATATACCCAGTTTCTACCAAGTTCAATTCCTGACATTACCAGGAAATTATCCGTCCCACATTCAGAACCTCTCATCACTCGTGTGTCCTTTACCAATTCACGTAACCTCTCATTATAAACGATTAAATCAATCGTGCTTCTAGATTCTACTTTTTGCCATGTATACAAATGGATATCCTTATGCTTAAACCACATATTCGATACAAGCATGCCCTTTTCTAAGCATAGCCCAACTAATGCTTCCCCATTCTCATTCGTTCTGGGATCGCCGTAAGGGCCAATTACACGATCACTATTTTCTCTTCTTACTTCCACCCATCCTTTCAGGTCACTCAGTAAAATCACTCTATCATTCACGTGACATGTATTAAGTACCTCTTCTAACTCCATCCAAAAGATTTCGCATTCATCCTGGTTATCACCATTCACAGGAGAATAACACGCTACAACCATTACTTTCCTGATGCCTATCTTTAATCGAACCCAGAGTAGCCGGGAAGACATCAATTCATACTCCCTTACATGCGCTTTAGCGAATTCGCTCAAAATCAATCCCACTCCCTTTGAATCAAGCGTCCAACTCTCTACTCCAAACTAGAAACCTAGGCTTCCCTCATCCATCTCTATCACTTCTTTCCCTTTCCACTTAGTTTCACTTACACACAGCACATCTCGCTTTCTCTCTCTCATTTCACTCAAAATCTCGTGTTCCTTTCCATACATCCCTCTTACGTTCCACGTTCCCACTTTCCATCCCATGTTCTTGCGTTTATTCCAAGGTGGGCCAATCTTGTTCAATCTCAGACGCCCACCATGGCTTTGATTGTCCGAGGCTTTGCATTGGTTCTTTCTATTAAAGGTAGACATTATTGCTAGTGTAGATCATGCCCTATGTAGATGTAGCATTCCCTTACTTACGCAATCGACACCATATCCGGCAGTGTTGACGTATTTAGCCTACGTGCTACACGCGCAGCCACAATTCCAACATTACCTCAGGCATGCCTAACACTATACTATACATACATAAGCTCCCTATCACGAACGGGTTACTCTGCAAGTCAGCACGTAATTGCCCGTGCCGCGACTACTAGGAAGTATACGTAATGCACTGACAGACTCGGACACGTATTCTGTACTAACCAACTAAAAGTTCGTTAATATATTGTATATTGATAATATTGCATTAATATATAATGTATAAGCAGTATTACAGGTTGTAAGATCACGTACAACCTGGACACATATTTTATAAAATTATTCGCACATGAATTATTGAGGTTCTACTATATGGTAAGTAGTTGTATAACTTGGAATGTCTTTTCCACCGTAGTTTATTTATGGCAACTTAATTGGTTGTGTGAAAATTAGTGTTATTCCCGTAAGTTGATTCTTATTTATTTATACAGGCATAACTTGGGTGAATCCTTTTTTAATAACAATCATGGGACACCCGCAGGGTGTTATTTACCTCTCACAATCTTAAGGAATATTTTCGAAGTGTCACTTGTTTCCCGGTAGTTGACGCAGATTCAGCTTAGAGTTAGATGGAATTGACTGGGATATTACAGGGTGGTCGATTAGCACTAAACGATCTAAAATCTGAATAACTTTTTTTCAATTGTTTTGTTTCAAATTACCAAAATTCAAGCCATGAAAGTTATTTACGACTGAGCAGAGTATAAAAATCTAATATTATCTCTAAAATTAGACGTAAATTGTGCTCGCCCATGTCGGAGTCAGAGAGCGACCATAGAAACAAGAGATGCTCAACTTGGTCTGGCGGTTCAAACAACAGAGAGCTGTGAATGGTTTGCCATGTTCTGGAAGTCCACGTTCAGAGAGCTCGACAGAATGACAGCGCTGAAGATGAGCATTGTACACCAACAAGAAGGCAGTCTTAGCAACTGAGTATACCCCGAATTTTATTTCAGAGAATTCAAAGTTTGCTGAAAGTCTACCCATTAATGTTGCAGGTGGTATAGGAACTGAATGCAGTGGTCTATCGAGCAATTGACAAGGTAAGAAGGTGATTCCATTCGCAACCATGTTATGGGTGTCGAAGACCACTTTCGTCTTAACGGCTTTGTCAATAAACAAAATTGCCAACTTTGGGGTACGGAGAATCCCAGAATAGTCTACCAACGATGTGATGCGATGTAAGTTCAGCAGGGATCCTTGTTTCTTACTTTTTTAATGAGATATAAATCGCGATAAATGCTCGAAAATATCGTCCGTCCTGATTTGAAGATTCGTCAGAGATATAGCGACAACAAAATGAGGTTGCTGTTAATACAGGTTATAAGACCTAAAAATAGGTTAGCAGACATCAAAGATATGGAATATAACTAAAATAATGACGATTCCTCTTATGAACGGCGCACATTTTTAAAATTCGGCACAAGAAAACTGTCAAATAAAATGATTAATTCTATGACTGTTCCCCAAGAAATTTTGAATAACCGTGCGTAGTACCCGCAAACCAATGGTTTCGCCCTATTTGATACTCATCAATGCAGGGTTGCTGAACGCGCTCATTAAAAATATAAGCTCGTATTAAACACATAACCTATGTAGGTGACTTACGAAAAATACTGGCAGAGCTATCCATTGGTTTTTAATAGAAGGATATCTAATATAAATAAAATAATATAAATTCCTCCTTCAAGCTTTGTGAGCGTGGACTTCTTCGTTTGGGGTATACCGCAACGTGAAGGGTAAGATCATTGAAGAAATTAATGATGTAGGTGAAGAAATATTACAAGTGTGAAACACGCCTTGGAAAAAGCCAGTCTTTATGAAGGGAGTAATTTTCCATACTTAGTAAATATTATTTCCAAATAGTGCATTCTTTGTGTATAAAGTAGTAAATGAGGATGTTTAAAGAATAATAGTTTTCACACATTAAGGTAATCTAGTGACCTTTGAACCACCCTGTACTTACATCAATTCACGAAATTTCCTGAACGCATTATTTAATTTAATCCATTAAAGCTTAATAACTAATTACATTGAAAAATTAAAATAAGCATTTACAAATACAGCTTTTCACACCAGGGGACAATGACAAAAATTTCTTTCGAATAATTTATTGCTGCATCTTCAACTTGATCACCACCTGAGAAATGTGAGCCTTTGATCAACCCGCAACATTGTTTCCAGACGTTTAATGCTTGGATCTGGCCTCCCACTTCTTTTCACGTTATTCAAACTTGTGCATCCGTCTTGAAACTGAAAGCAGCACATGGAGACTTATTCACGTGAAATTGTTTCTTCTCTAAAAATTTTAACAATTTCTTATTAAATTTCCGTAGAATTGAATGACATAATTTTGTATAACGAAATAGGGGGTTCCATCTTGAACGGATGTAATGTTTATAAACAAATGGGACGCTGTTTCTAGAGTAATGACAACTCCTCATCACATAGTACATGAATAATAACAGCAAAAATAACATAAGCGAAGAAAAAAATTATTGCATCTTACTTTTGGTACATGCCTCGTATGAAGCTCGTATAATAATCTTTAATATTTATAGATTAATAACCAATAGCTTATCAAACTCTAATTATGGACTTAACGCTGCTAAAATAAAAATAATTATGAATTAGTTGAGAAGAAGCCTTTGCAAAATATCAAAAATCCAAAACCTTGTCAAAAAAAAAGAAATACCTCAAGCAAAGGCAACGTTTCGTCAGGAACAAAAGTGGTTAAATCGATTTAACAATTAAATTTACAATAAAACAAAAACATCAAACAAGGCAAAACAATTAAAAAGTAAAATCCATTTTAATTACTAGAAATCAAATATTATTTAAATCAACAGAATTTTTCGAAATACAGTTTTCATTATTGCATTTTATGTAAGCTGTTTCCTTAAGTTTTCTTTTAAAAATGTTAGACACTCTAGAAATAATTCACATTGGCCGTTATTAATGTATTTCTTATGTTCGTTAACTGTTATTTCCAATGATCTTCCACTTTATCCGATATAGAATTTACGACCGTTGCAAACAATCGACTACAGAATATAGCTTTTGTGGGTGTAGATTTCAAAATCGATCTTAGAATTTTATAATTCTTAAGTAATATTAACTTATGCCAGTTAATCAGAGATAAAGTTGTAAAAGTAGCCCGAATAACATAAAGAACCCGACCAAAAGAACTGCTACAGTTTTGCGCGTTTTGATGTTAATTATAATTAAATTGAAAAGAATAATTTAAAGACTATTACATTCGTGGAATGCACGAAATATCAATAATTAAAATAATTAATTATACATAAATGTTTATATATTCAGTAGCGCATGCAATTGATAATTAGATAAACTACAAATATTGTATTTATATAAAATAAGATAATTTTATATAGGAAAGAAGATTGCGCAATTCTAAGCAATAATTTAATTCTATTGAGAAAGGTTGCATAATATGTCGCAAGTTCAATTAATGCATATTATCGCGAAGCCAGATTAAGAAAGACAACTAGATCCGCATTAGCAGAATGAAGAAACAGTATCCAAGAATGTCTGTAAATAAGCCATTCTGGAGGACTAAAATCAATTCGATTTCAACTTTTGAATCGAAGACTTTAACTACGCTCACATCGTGTAGTGTAGATAATTTGGTCGAACACCTAGTTTGCGTTTCGAAGTTTTTAAAGATTACCGCCTCCATCAATAACGATCTGTTGCTAAGGCAACAGACGCCCTCGTTGAAAGCGTTCATAACCTAGTTATTCCATTGCCCGTGTCTCGCATAACCAGAGTATTATGAAACCGTCCCCTAATTTAAGTATATAAAATATTAGATGCATCTCGATTACTGTACAATTTCGAAAACCATCCCAGCCTCCTTTATGACATCTAGAATTAATTACTGGCGAAATCACACCTCATTACGAGATGCACAGTAATATTAAAGACAATATATACAGTTTACGTCATCCATCCGTAATTCAATATAAGTTAGTTATGACTAATTGTCTACCGTGATATAAAATTAAATATGCTTGTTGAATTTAACATTGCAGAATTCAATTATTTATTTAATAGTAACCGTTCTTGTTTTAATTGTAAATACTTCCACATAACTGTTTTATTTCTTTATTATTATTTTGTACATACTTATTTTAGAGTTAGTCTTATAAATAATCCCCTATTCAATGATTAGAATAATATATGATTTCAGAAGGTTTATTGCCCTGTTATTTACAATCTAATCCGCCTAGGAACAAATAATAAGTTCTACGTTTAGCCGAAGCCTGTCAAGTCGCAGATGAACACGTCCGCACGATGATCTACCTGGACAAGCACAAATATAAATAATTTTCCTCCTATAAACGTAACGTAACATGTTATCTCCTTTAAATTAGGTATGTGTTTATCTTCAATTCACGTATATTTCACTTATAACTTGCGGCTTGCGGCTAACTTTATAATTTTAATTCAGAAATAGTTTGCCATTATGAGATCTCTTAATAGATCGAGTATTTGAACTTTTTAGCTTAACGACTATTTTAAATGTAAGTTTTAGAAATAGTACCAGGATGGCTAAGAAATTATTTCTGTTACTTGCACCTAAGAAAATAATAAATGGTTATAAATAGTTTGTTGTGTAGTCCGTGAACATAGTTTTTAACAAGAACTTACTCCCACGTCGTTATTTTTTTGCTCTGTTGTTAGGTATATATTGAATTATTTAATATTACGTTCTATTTGTTGGAGAAATAAATAAGTAGTAGGCATAAAAGCGATAATCAAAATGAACAACGAGTGATGGAAGTGAAATTACAGACTTGCGTAAAAGGGGATGTCTGTATGTAATTTGCCTTAATTTAATTAATTAAAATTAATAAGGAGAGTTGTTTCGTTCCAAGTTACATGGTGCAAAACGCAATAACTTTAAAAATAGGCGTTTTCTCGGAGATACTTATTGAAAATAAGTCTATATCCTTCATTTTAAAGTCTGACATAAATAGATTTCAATGCAAGTAACCCAGCGATGCCTTAAACTAACTCTTGTTTACTTTTCAACTTAGGGCCATTTTACCTAGGACTGCAGTAAGAGTAATTATAAATTTAGTTATAACAAAAACTCTAAAGAAACTATCAGACGTGTTCATTCCGAGCGATCAAGCTATGTATTTGGCTCGTTATTTGGTAAAAGTTTGATCATCTTTTGGCACAGAAAATTGATCGGTTCCTAAGTAATCTAATTCAAACTTTGCAAGCACATCGGGAAAGGAGTAAATTGATTCATCAAACTTTATCCTGTAGTTGATCTTTATAAACTTTATTTGAACGGGTATCTATACATTTAAGTGTTTGTTTAGCGATAGGGCTGATTATTTAACTTGATACGTAATTACTTGATTTATCTATTTATATATTGCACCTGTACTTAACCGTTTTTTGCAAGAATGCATGTTGTACACGATTTGATTACTAGTGATTCAGTTCTTGTCAAGCATATTTGAGTATTTTTTTGCAAAAACGTCGTAATCACTACTAGGGTCACTAATAAGTAAATTGCTGTGAAATAGATTACTTAGAATTGCCCATAATTGTAACATTGTTGCAATTCCAACAATTGTTCGACTATGGTAATCTCTGTGTCGAGCAGGTAGGTGTTCATAAGGCAGCATAGTTTAGGCCTGTCCCGTATTTGTTACGCCGAAGATCATGAGCCTCTAGGTATTCAGGGGTGCCCGAGCTGATGACGCTCCCGATTAACTCGAGCATTCTCTGCAACTACTGGTTACGATATCGTGTTAATTGACCCACTCCCTCCTGCACTGAGTTGACAGATTTGTAGAAGATGGTATGGTATCTCGACTTTGACATTTAGACCGTGGCAAAATTCAAAAGTAAAGCGATCAAAACTGTAATTAGGTGCTGAATTTGATATTCTAGAAGATTGTGCTTCTTTGGAATAAAATCTGGCACCTCTTGGCAAATTTAAAAAATGGCTATACAGATTTCTCGACACAACCTATTCAATTAGGATGCCAAAGGGAAAACTAGTATATACCTTTGGCCTCTAAAACGGCGAAGAAGTATGGATAGATGCATGGCTGGCCAAATACTGAATAAAGCTGCTAATCTAGTTAGTTTGGCGATTTGTGAGGTTATGTCGCTCAGATTTTAAATAGCGTTTAAGTCGGTCACATCACCGTAACAGTCTAATTTTTCAGTAAGAAGTCATTAGACTATAAAGGTTCGTATTCACCTTATTAATTGTTTTTTAAGGAATTTGGGTTAACACACGAGTAGTTAAATGAAGGATAAAAAGAAGTTTAAATATATAAACCATTAATATTGATAAAATTAGAAGAGGTAAAGTACATACCTAAATGTCGCGCTTAGATTTGACTCTAGCATTTCGTTACAACTGTATTTGTCATCAAAGTCAACTCCGGCAAAAATTCTTCTTAACTTCATATTATTTATTAATTCGTAATCTAATTCTTCAGTATTTGTATAACCTATATGACTGAACTGTAGGAGTTGTACCCGTTCGGTGTTGTACAATTCATTAATTCCTTTTACGGTGTCATCCATGATTTTCTTAAGTGCCGTATTATTTAATGGTGACCAGGCTATACGTACAGCTCTTCGAAACAAAATTTTTGTAATAACAGTTTTACGCATCATTTTTTACTTACGACCGAAAATTGGGATTGACGGGCATTCTATTTTCAAATGGAAGAAAAAATGAGGCCGGATGTTCTTGTGGTTCGATTAGGCTTCTCAGGATGACCATTAATATAGCAAAAATGGCGGGGGCCATAATTTCTACTAGAGTTTGTATTGGATGTCTCCATTGTAATAAAACATTTTTCCACATCAACAGAACAAACTTGTTGAACTGTTGTTTCATATTGGAATACCTAAAGGGAAAGGTTTTAATTAATAAATTAATTTAGGATAGAATCACTCAGCCATTAATTACTAAAACCACGGACATTATATTAAAATTTATAAATACTTATTAACAAAGAAATTGAAGGTATGGAGTGACGTCATCAAATGTTTAGTTTTAAAAATAGAAATTTACTTTGTTTATTGTTATACGCCTGATCTTTAACCCTAAATACTGGTACCGTCGAACTCTTACATTTTTAATACTTAAAATGTATTTTAACACAAGTTCACATGAACTTATATACATATTTATATTTATTATAATTTTATTGGAAGAATCATTGGTCACTTACCACAGCTCAAATGTGGGTTAATTTATATTTTTTTAACCGAGATTTGCCTTGTAATTAATTAATTGTAGCACCTAATTAAATTTACACACGAACTCACATTAGTAGTTGCGAAAATTACAGTTACTAATGAACTAACCGTATCTAATGCTTCAATTTTTATCTTATCAACACTTGAAAATATACATCCGTACATCTTTTCCAAAATTTAGAAAATAGATTTATAATATCAGAGCTGATAACACTTATAATAAGTATGTAAAATATTCCTTGAAAATATCGTTTGAGAAAGGGTGCGTCCCCTTTCCCAAACGATATTTTCAAAACTTAATTAAAATTAATACGAAATTACATTAGAATGAAATCAATAAATTTTTACAAGAGTAATTCGCGAAGTTTAACGGTCCCATGACAACTGCATTGTTTTATTTTTTCAAAATATGTTCGCTTAATTTTAATGCATTGTCAGCGCTTGCTGCAAGTAGTCCATTAAAATAAGTTTTAATAGGGCAAGGATAAATTTAATTTTCTAAAGCATAAATAAGTTAAAGTAGTATACTAATTAAATACACCTTGCATATTAAATATTAAATGTAGTAGTGATTATATTCATAAAAATTCAAACAAAAAGTTTCTTCATTTATAAGTTTTCGAAATCAGCGTTTGCTTATTTTAAATTGTTCTAACCTTAAGAAAATACATGTATCAAAGTTGAATGAAAGTAATTGCTTCGTTGGAAATTACAGCAAAATAATGTACAAAGAATTAGTGCATAGTGTAACATCTAGATTGTGTTGAATAAATAACTGGGTTGCTATAGGAGTATAGAAGTTAGAGCCTGAAAGATTCCGCGAGAATAAGGAATACAAGTAGCTTGAAGTAGTATAGCTGATCGCAACTAGTGAATACGGACGATTTAGTCCAAAGTAAAAATTGATAAAAGTAACATACATAATTAGTTAGTTCTTGCTAGCGGGAGTGTCCTTTTGTTTTAGCTCGTTGAAAAATTGTCCATGTCGAAAATTTTAAGTATCTGGCGTTTGCACAGCCACTGAGGTAGAATTTCCAAACCAATTAGGATTGGCAACTCGATAGAATCCAAGGCAATTATATTTTTGTGTGATTTCTACCCGTTTTAGGGTTATTAATGAAAACTTAATAAGAAGGAATGCTTTCCCGACCATAAATAGTGTTTATCCATGTTTCTTTTATACACCCAGTAGGAACCTGTTGGATTTGTTGGCGTGTTTAAATCACCTGCTACCGTCGCTGAATAATCCCGGTCATTATTAACGTAATTAAATAAGAGACATTGATTGCCGATTTGAAATTTTGCGGAACAAATAAATTAAATACTCTTGTTAGATTGCTCACTCAATTTTCTTAATGTTGTAATTTGAACCAATAAGTAGAATTTGTTAAGAATACTTATTGAATACCGTAACAATTGTATAGTTTTCTTTTACTTTACCTTATTTCCTAAAATCATTAGAATATACGTATAAAACGCTGGGTACCCAAAACTTTTTTGTTTAACTTGTATCTTAAATTTTTGTTACAATGTCGTTGACGTAAACAGCTTCGAAAATTGGCTTGTCGTTGCCTATTAAAAATTGCGAACATCCTCCTATTAACTAATGTTTTATGTTTTCAGAATTTAAGGCATATTTTGACCAACTTTGACTGTTTGTATATTATCTAAGTGTTATAAATATGTGCCATAAAGTGCTGATTAAATTATATAAACGTGTTTAGTGCTAAATTGCTGTTCTTATTTTAACAATATAATTTTTACGAAAACCTTAACTGTAAAGTGCGTGTACAATAAATTCAAGCCGATCCAGTGATTTAATAGAAAAAGAAAAGTTATGTCATTTGTTTTGAGCTAAATTTAAAACTTTCATAACATTACATTTTTGTGAATAAAAATAGTAACGCTATACTGGGTGGTCGAATTTAGCACTCGTTTCTTCAATTATTTAATCAAAGTAAAGTACAATCCAAACTCATGTGTCGATTAGACCCGTAATTTATATTGACGCTTGGGTGCACCAATTTTAGTAGCCTTTTCCTTTTATAATCAACATTAAATCTTGATCGCTAAAATTCTAAAACGGGACCTCATTCCTACATTAATAATGAATTAGGACCCCTTAACAAATAAGACCCGTCATAAATAATTAGCACCTGCCGTTTAGAATATTTTCTTTCAGCTTCAACTATATCCCGAATCTGCAGGAGTATCCGTCTCTGCTCTCAAGGTAAGTCTCGAAGATCTTGATAAACAGGGTGTTTGCAGTAAACTATCCCTGCTCTGCAGTACTTGATTAGAGGACAGCGGCGTCTACATTTCCCGATTTTGACGTAACCTTACAGTATTCAACCTCAAAAGTACCGATGAACCCTGCCTCGCTCCATTGTAGCTTTGCCGGTCATGGTTGAATCCTCGTGAATTTATCGCATGCGTTATTTCAAATTCAGCCTATGACACCATTTATTAAAGCAGGCACACAAGTTTCTTTAGGTATCAAACTTTTTTTGCTTTTGAACACTACAATTACTTCTGATGCATTAAACAGCATAAACTTCTTTTTTGTTCCTGAAAGCGGTTTGGGCTATGTGGCAGATAACTGATTAATTTGACGTTTTTACGACTCAAATAATCGATTAGCGCAACAGATGTGTAAGGGCGACCATTATCATGATGTAGGATAATTCGCTGTCTTAATTACATTTGTAATCAAGTAATCATTATTTTTGAAAACTAGAGTAATTTTTTATAATACATGTTTCAATGTTTTTGGTTTGTTGTTTTCATTAGAATACATAATTTGATTATTAATATCAATATTACATATTACAATTTTCTGACAATTTATACATGAACGTTAGCAAAACGAATTTGCGGAAATGTACCCACATGTTTGTAACCTTAGCTGAACTAATAGTTTCATTTGTATCTTCTAGAAGTACGCAATCGCATAAAATCACTTTTTTAAGTCTTATTATTGTTTAGTGCTTTTCAAATGTGGTATATTTTTATATCATGTCTTGCAATGCGCAGCCACGGATTCTCTTCCCATGTTTAATTTAAAGAAACTTGAAAGAATGAAAATCAGTGTTGACCTAATTTAACCCACACTTAAAATTGCAGCCGATGTTTTTTTAATTATTAAATTTCTTATCCTTACAAACATTTTATTTCACAAATATCTTCTATAATCGATTATTTGTACCACCAGACATAAAGCAAATTCTGATTATGAAATTAAATGCTACTAAAGTAATTAATAATTAGCAGACTTTGCAAATACCAAAAGTCTAAAAGTTTGACAAAATTGAATTTTGGTTTTAATTTAATTATGAAAAATAAATAAATAAATATTTTCTAAAAACAAGACATATCTATGCCTGTCATCGGTAACAGTTACATCCATCTCCATTTCAGTCGTAATCGCAATATTAGAGAGAGAGGGTGAGAGAGGGGGGAAAGAAAAGAGAAGAGAGCGGGAGATGTCGTCTAGTATTGCAGAGCTCATAGTTGCCAAATGTTTAGCGAAGTAAAATGTTATTGCGTGTTTAACTCCACCAAATTCAACATATAGGACTGAATTTATATTAAAAAGTAAAATTCACAATTATTTTCCTATTTGTATAAGCAGCTTTTGAAGTGAGGTCTAACATGCAATCTCTACTCGCAAGTTTCCGACAAATATAAAATTATCTAATCGGAATACATCTATTAAAACACGAGCGCTTTCCTGGTAGAGATCTAAAATTGACAGGTCATATAAACAGAGCAAGCTTATGTGAGAATCACAACGAACATTTAACGAGATTTTACATAAGTACAAAACAGTTTAAAAACGTTTAAATGTTATTGGTCAGTGAAAATCTACACAAACTATAAAAGGAAAGAACCAACGCCTTCTACGTCTTTGGCCAACGTTCCTTAAGTAGTGCATCTTGGCCACAAATTAAGTTAAAATGTGCGGTAGTGAAACTCAAGATGAGATTAGTCAGATCAAATTTTATTTAAATATATACTTTGATCAATCGGCATCAAGGTCTTCCATCCCAACATGCAAGATACGCGGTTGGAAATCAGCTGTAAGCGAAGGTTTGAAATTAATTAAGATTTTCCAAAGCAAAGTAGGTGTTTAATTGTACATGTATTAAGTGAATTTATCTTATACGCGAAAATAATACTTTTAACAATCAATAAATGAACTTTATCGGGTGTAAACGCAAAATAACATCCATTGCAATAAATCTAGATATCGTTAATTAAGTTAAACTTGAATAATCCATATTTTAAAATAGGGTTTAACCTTTTTTTGAACTTTAAAGTATCATTACCTTAAAATAAGGAATTTCTTGTCAGTAAATAAACAAATAAAACTTAATTACGAACCATCATGTTTATTTACGTGTTTTATGTTTTATTCTTAAAACTGGTCCATTTAAATTTTTCTAGATTTACACTTCATTAAATGTTTATAAGGTGTGCGCCATAAATTCTCAGCCCGACAGAAAAAACAAACTTTGTAAAATATAACAATTTTTATTTTTCGATATAATCTCCCTTAACTGTAATACCTTTATTACGCCCATCAACTAATAATTCTATACCTTTGTAAATATAATCTAAAGTTATTCCCCCAAAATGTGCTATTACAGTGTTCGTTGCCGATTCCGTAGAGCCACAACCGCGCATGCAGGGGACTTTGAGCACTCCATCGTTCACTCGCTCCATCATATCGACGTTCCTGAATCTTCTTTCAGACATCAGCATATAGCAGTTTTCTCTTCGGTTGTGGAACGCCTGGCCCCAGTTCAGAGGCGTGGAGACGACAGTCGGTGCCCATGAGAGTACCCAGTTTTATCGAGCTTGCCGGAGGGTTTCCTGTCATTTTTCAACGAACCTCCGGTGCTTCTGATGAAATAGCATGTGCCGACATCTTGCTTCGGGCCACGGTATCACAATCCGCCGAGAAACCACGTACCAAATCAGGTAGAATTCCCCTGCGGCCAATGTTCTATTACAGCTGCTTGAACCTCACTATCGTCTAGAAAGCAATGTCCTTTAAGGTATTTTTTAAACTTAGAAAATAAACAATAATCACTAGGAGCCATTTACGGACTATACAGTGGATGTTCCAATTCTTGAAATCCACATTCGCGGATGGCAGCTTGTGAAATGGCGACAGTATGCCGTATTGTTATGCAATAATTGAACACCTTTTGTCAATTTTCCTCGACGTTTTGCACGAATATTGCCCCTTAATTTATGCAACAAATACGCATAACGTGTACTGTTGATAGTTGCATTTCGCTCTTTAAAGTCAATGAGTGGAATATCTTTACAATTCCAGAATATTGTGGCCATCATATTTTTCGTTGATTGAACGACTTTGCCTTTCTGGGACGAGTGCATCGGGTCATTTCACTTTTGGATAGAGGATCACGAAACATATTCCTGTGACAATGGACTCTAACATCGGTTTTGGGTCATCTCCACATATGTTTAAAAACGAGTACGCACATTTAACCCGACGTTAATGTTGGAGGGCAGAAAGAAGACACGGTATCCATCTTGCAGTAACCTTATTCATACCCAAATGGTCATGGAGAATTCGGCGAATACTTGTTTCAAAAATAGACATCACATTCAAACGGCGATCTTCTAATACTATTTCTTCAATAATTGAAATTTTTTGAGACTTTATCACTTTAATTGGCCGACCGGTGCGCTCATCATCTTCAAGGGAGTCTTGCCCCAAACGGAAACGTTTTGTCCACTTTTTACAGTGGAATATGAAGGAGATAAATCACCATAAACGTCGGCTAAACGTTGTTTAATTTGATTAGGCGTATGCCTTCCTTTTGTTAGAAATTTAATGACCCCGCGGGACTCAATTTTCGTTAGCTGAGACATTTTCATGCACTAGTCACGTTGTCTCTCTGGTTACTAAAAACTACTACTCTTCGAACCGTAATATACTTATACAGTGTAAGCTTCGCACATGTGCAACTATGACGTAACGGAGTTTCAACACGTTTGAATCTATGTGTAAATTTCATTAATTCATCTATATAAGCCTGTTAGACCGAGAATTTATGGCACCTACCTCGTATATATAGTTGAGTAATTGATTTAATTAAATAAACTTGATCAGTGTTCTCTGTTTATTTACTCATAGACCCACAAAAAATATTATCTGGATTTATGTAAACAATTATTTGGCTGATAAAAGGTCATTACTCCAAACGTATCGTCAAATATGGAAAATTGTTGCCGAACTGAAAACAATTATCAATATCCATCCACCTTTATTGAATAAAGATTGTACAGTATTTAATAAAAAGGATTAATGTTTGTCCTAAGTAAGGGTGTTTAACAAGGCAAACTAAGCAAATGTTTCGAGGCCAAAAACTGTAACTCCTTACATTACCGCGAAAATTGACCAGTCTATTCGAACTTATCGTCCGATAACTGTAAGAGAAATACCACCGGAGGTTAGAATCATCGAACCAATTGTGCACAACGAGTTACAATACAGAAAGGGACAAACGACGGGGCGTAGCGTCACCACTATTCTTCCAAGTCGAAACGACCAAGAATATAATCAAAACACGACGATTTCCCAAAGATAATGTACGTAGATTTTTTCTCCAATCTGAACACCACTAACGTGCAACAATTTTGATAGTTTTAAGAAAATTGGAGTGGGGCGTTCATCATTCTTTTGGACCACTGAAGGACTGGGGGAGTCAGGGATTCAAAAATAGTGGTGAGGTAGTTATAGTTGTGTATATTTAGACACAAAGACAACTAAAAGTTTTCTTTGTAAAAATGCCGCAATTTTATTGCAATGAAAAGTAACGTGTTACGCATTTCAATGTAAAACTAATAAGGACATTCTAAACATATTCTCGTTCATACTTCAACACTTCTTGTATACGTATTGCTTATACGAGGATAATTTGAGAAAATCTTCGAATGACCTACACGCGGCGTTAGTAGCGACAAGTTGTTAATGCCATTTTAAAATAGCATATGTCAATTAACATCTCGCAAAAATTTATTTTATTGTATCAACACATTCTGTCTGAAACAAGTGCTCGCAAAGGATGCGAAACGTATGTTCTCAAAATGGAGAAAACAGAAGTTCGTTCACTGATTAATTTTTTTATTTTGGAAGGTTTATCGGCGACGGTAGTTCATGAAACGTTACAAAAAGTATTGAAGGAATTTACACCATCATTTTCCAGTATTTCAAAGTGGACTACGGATTTTAAACGTGCCCGTACCAGTGTGGAAGACAATCGTTGTAGTGAACACCTAAAAAATGCTACAACTACAGAAATGGTACAAACAATTAATGATATTGTAACGAAACTAAATAATTGTTTTTATAATGTTTATTTATATTCACTTAATTCTACACTTATGTATAAGTAACTATGTACACTAATTTATTTTAAATATTTAATTATTTATTTT
>JAHWXV010136041.1:0-19761 GCA_024586415.1 Phrixothrix hirtus | reverse complement strand
TTACCTTGCACTTTAACATTTATATTTTCTTTTGCTCCATTATTATGATGGAAGTCATTTTTGGTAACAGGTATTTTACTTGTATCATTAGATGCTTGAGAATGTAAAAAAGTGATTGAGCGAATGCCATATCTAGAAGGTAAACGCAAATAACATTATTATGTTATAGATATGTTATAGATAATCTTGCAATTTAAGGCTTTAAGTGCTATACAAATTTTTGAAGAATGTATTATGTATACAATTTTATACTAAAGGAAATCCATACTTTTTTATTATATATATATAAACAGTAGGATTACGTATTATTAAGTACCTGAATGTGCCCTATCGGCGTCTTCTTTTAAGACAATTAATCTATAAGTTTTGTCTTCATTGGGATTATATATGTCCAACGGACACTCGATTTCTTCCATTTTATGTAATTTTAAAAATATTTAGACAGTAAAATTCTTTAATTTGAATTGCTTAATTAAATAAATTTATTGAATATAATAATGTAACGAAACTAATTAATTGTTTTAAAATGTTTATTTATATTTACCAAGATTACTTATTTATTTAAATATTCATTTCACAATACACTAACTACAAACGTTTATATTTCTATTTACGTATTTAAGTATATCGGTAAATAACAGCACAAGATTCTAATAAGAATTACACTCCATCTGACTACGGGTGAAGAGCAGTTGTTCTGGTTTTGCGTATCTTCAACAAATGGCAGAGACTTTGGAACAAGGATGACTCAAAATTTCATCCTTGGTCTGAATGTAGGTACAAAGCAATCCTGGTCCTTCTACCAAGGTATCGGCCACTGTAACTGTCTCTTGATTAAGTAGAGCATATTCTTCGGTCCATTTACTAAAATAGTCCATTGCAACTAAGATGTATTTGTTTCCCGCTTCGATTTTTGGAAATAGGCCAGCAATATCGATGGCTACTCTTTCAAATGGTCTACTGACATTAAATTGCCGCATGGGTGCTTTTTGCCTCCCCAACGGACCGTTCCCAGATGCACATATTACGCATTTTCGACATCATTCCTTAAGTTCATCCTTGCGGTTCATTCAGTAAAACCTTTCACCGACCCTATCCAGAGTTTTATTTACTCCCATATACTCCCCTGAAGGAACATAATGCAGCTGTTATAGAATTTCCGATACTCTGCTTTTCGGAACCACTAGCTGCATTCATCTGCTACTTCCATTGTCATTTTCCAGGGCTCTTTTCGAAAAGCTGTCCTGAACTTGCAAGGAGTAGGATTCCTTGCAAGTTCAGGACCACTACGTTATAACAATGGGATCAAATGGGGCCACTTCCTCCCAACTTGTTTTCGACCTTCGCTCTTCCATTTTAATGGTACCTTCAGGTCTGGATCATTTTCTTGATCTTATTTGACACTCTGGTTTCCAGTCGTTGTTATTTATAGTAGCATGGTTAACTAGAGTATCTTCAACTTTTAACTCCAACCGAGTACAATGCCTGTAATCTCCTATGCAAGGCCGTCTTGACAAAGCGTCAGCATTTCTATGAATTTTTCCGGCACGATATTCAACTTCAAAATCTTACTCTTGTAGTTGTTCAATCCATGTCGCTATTTGGCCTTCTGGATTCTTAAATTGCAGAAGCCACTTTAATGTTGCGTTATCAGTTCTCAATGAGAAATTTCGTCCATACAGTTATTTGTAAAAGTGTTCAATAGCCATTATCGTCGCTAGCGATTCTTTACGCGTAACACAATGGTTCCTCTCAGGTTTGGACAATACTTTGTTAAAATACCCAATTATTCGTTCTTGTCCGTCTTGAATTTGCGACAGCACTGCACCAATGTAGACGTAACTAGCATCGGTATCTAAGACAAATATTCCTTTTACTCTAGGGTAACTGAGTATAGGTGCCGTTATCAATGTTCGTTTAAGTGCTCCAAATAACTACTGGCAGCTATTTCCCATATATAAGGCTGACCTTCTTCAGTAAATTTTGTAAGTGGTTTTGCGATGTCAAATCGACAATAGTAAGTGCATAAGCCTAAAAAGCTTTTTAATTCATGTTTACCTTTCAGTCGTGGACATTCTCCTACGGACTCAATTTTCTCTCTCAGTTGCCGCACCTTTTTCAGAGACTACATGACCCAAGTATTTCACTTTGTTTTGAAACAACTTGCACTTTTTCGGACTAAGTTGTAGATGTGCACTCCATAGTCTTTGGAACACCTCTTCGAGATTTTTCAGGTATTTGTCGAAGGTCTTTCCAATAATTATGACATCGTCCAAGTATACTAGACATGTTTTCCAAGACAACCCCCTTAGGATCAATTCCATTAGCCTTTCAAATGTCACTGGTGCAGTGCACAAGCCAAAAGGGTTCACGGTGAACTGCCAGAGACGATATTCAACAGAAAATGCTGCCTTTTCCCGATATTCAGCTTCCATACCGACTTCCCAATAAGCAGTTTTCATGTCTAGAGTCGAAAACCATTTAGAGCCGGAAATCGCATCTAAAGCATCGTCAATTCTGGGTAGAGAATAGCTATCCCTTTTGGTCACATTATTTAAACGACGATAATCAACATAGAATCTGGTGCTACCATCTTTCTTTGTAACCAGTACAACTGGCGGTGCCCAAGTGCTTCTGGATGGTTCTATTATCCCTTCACGAGCTATGTCCTTGATCACCTGTTCGGTTTCCTCTCATTTGAATAATAGCAGCCTCCTTGGTCGTTGACGTATTGGTTGAGCATCACCGGTATTTATATTGTGTGTCACAACATCTGTTCTTCCTTTCAAACAGTCATCTGTGGCAAATATATTGCCATATATTTGGATCAACTGACTTGATTTAGCCTTTTGCTCATAGGATAACTCATTATCCAAGGGTTCAAGTGTGGTATGCAGTTTAGATTAATTCTTCACGAGCAAAACCTTTTCAGTGGCTTTTGTGCAATGTACTACAGATGAGATAGGTGTGCAGGATCCTAATTCAGTGCCCTTCTTTAGAGTCATCTGGAAGTTATTGACATTCATCAAGCGAATAGGTGTTGTTTCCTTGGTCTCGACAAATACTCTTCCAGCCATAACATTACTACCGATATTTATCCTGCTGGTTTCTAAGATTCCTGTACACTCTATCCGGAAGTCTCCATCCGATTGGACTATAACTGTTGTTTCAGTACTTAGCGGTAATGTCACACCTTCTGCAAGTACTATTTTTATTGCATCGTCATCCGTTGATTACTGGGTATTTCTTCGTTACCAACTCGTATGTGACTCTTCAAGGGTAAGCCAAATTTACACATTATGTCCATGCCCAATATAACAGGTTCCTCAATATCAACTACTAGTACGGGATGCGTTAACTTGCTACATCCGATCTTAATATCTATAATAATTTCGCCATGAACGGTTGCGTGTTTTTTTGCAGCTGTTTATAATCTCAGCTGTGACGTCAGTAAACTTCCAGTATCAACAACGCTTGGGTTTGCTATTGTCTTCGTTGCCCCTATATCCAGAACCATTTGGCAATTTCTTACTGCAATTGTTCCATTAATGTATATGCTTTATATTATCAGCAGAACTATTTATAATCTCTTGGCAATTTCTCTGTGCATCTCCTCATTTGCCGCACTTCCAGCATTGTGATATACGTCCCTTTGATTTTTGTGCCTTAAGTAGTCTAAATAGCATTTCTTCAATACTCTCAATACCATCTTTGACTTCTTCGACTGCACGTACGCACGCATTGCCCTTTGATGCTTGTTTAGTAGCTTCAAATTCTATTGCGTGAGTCAATGCACTAGCAAGGTCACGCTGACGTGCTAATCTAAGTGCTTGTTGTGCTTTAGCATCTCTAAGATCATCAACAAATGTTTGCACCCCAATTTGTTCAATAAAACTTTCTGGAGCCGTTAGGTATCCTAATCTTACTAGCAGCGCAATTTCAGCTTCGAATTCCTGTGGGTTCTCTCCAAGTTTCTGTACATGATTTCTTAAATGGGCACAGTAGTAGACCTGCTGCAGATGTTTATCTACATATCGCATTTCCAAGCGCGAAAGAAGATAATACTAATTATTCTGCAATTCATCTGGTATTGTTTGTAGAATGTCTAAAGCATCCCCACGTAGAGCCACTATTAAGGCAGTTGCCTCTTCCTCAATCGTCCATCCATTCGATAATGCGGCTGCCACAAGTTGTTTGTGGTAATTGGCCTAAGATGTCTTCCCAATTATACGTGGGTGCTTTAACGTGTCTTCTAATATTTGGCATGTCATGCTCAATAAACGAAAAATGTTCAACTTGCGGTATATTTGCTTCGGTTGGTTGTTCGTGAGGAACTAGTGACACCTCTCTGATATGCATTCTGACTTCTTTATCTACAGTCAGGAGGATAAACTTTTCATGTAGTTCATCACACTTCTTGGTTACTTCGTCTTATTTTGTTGACAGCTTCTGTTTCTTTTGTTAGGTCCTGTTTTAATTTAATTTGCCTCAATTTAAATTCTCCGTTTGATGTATTTTGACTTGCTTCAATTTTATTTTGTAATTTATTTTAATTGGATTCCATTTCCTACTTTAATGCATTTTGGCCTGACTTAGTTTCATTTTGTAATTTATTTTGAATGGATTCCATTTCCTCTTTTAATTTGCTTGTAATTTGTTATTTTAATGCATTTTGGCCTGAATGTAATTTATTTTGGCTAGCATTAATCGATAACGTTTCCTCTTGCAATTTATGTTGACTGGATTTCGTCTTTTCTGGATTAGAATACATTTTGTCCTTCATCTTTTGCAACATTTCCATCAACAACTCCATTTTTTTGTCTTTCGGTGCTTCTTGTCAATGGCATAAAAGAAACAATTAACATTAGCTTTTAATTAATTATTGTCTGCGAGTTCAACTTTTAAAAGCAAATCCCACACCTAGCAACAATATAACGAAACTGGTTAATTGTTTTAAAATGTTTATTTATACTCACTAAGATTACGTTTATTTATATATAAAATTATTTATTTAAATATTTATTTCACACTACATTAACTACAAACGCTTATATCTATATTTATGTGTATTTATATTTATATCAATATTTGTATTCAGGCATATCAGTAACTAACAGCACAAGATTCAAATAAAACCTAAATTAAGGGAATTTAATCTGCTGTTCATATAGAAACGATAAATTCTACAAAAGTGGTGGAATAGTAAAGAATAAGAAATTAGTCATAATAACGGTGTAATAGATTACAATGCCATGATCCATTGCTGACCTAATTAAATTGACAGAAATTGGTTACCGCAATGTGTCATTGTGATTACATCATATATTTTATTATAAAAAAAAATGCTAGATGATTCTAGAATTTTTCATTTATGATTTCTAATTTTTGTTACAATAACTTTGACTCCGCTGTAAAGGTTATTTTTAATTTAATTACGTAGCTACAAATGAAGACTATCCTAAATATGCAGCTGATAAATAAAAATTGTAATCATAATCCTTAGAAATGTAAATATCAGATAAATCAACTTTATTATATTAGAAATGTAATTTATATGTGTGTGAAAGGAAACGTGTATATCATCTCTTTACTTACATTCTCAACTTCTACTGTTTCTAAATAGCAGTCGTAAGTAATCAAATCACTTGAATTATTTTTCAATAAATTATTTAGCTTTAATTCAAATTTGGTTCTCATATGCTCAACACTATCCGCGCCTACATTAAGACAGCATCGTACACTTGTTCAGAAATTAGAACACACGGTAACTATAAGAACAACGGCAACGTTGCTTTCCATTTTTCGTGCATTCTTAGCGTTTCAAAGGTTGCACCACTCTTAATTAAGGGCAGCTAACGTACGACGAAAACAGTGGCAGGCTAACTGATGAGAATTCTCCTTTTAAGTACGTAGCAGTGGCAGAGGGAACACTTTAAATTGTATTTTTGCCATCAGCTGTGCTGTATAGCAACTGTTTCTTTAAGTGAAGAAAAACCTACGTCCTTTTATTTGATTCGTACTTAGTGCCACATATTTTCGGAATAATTTTAGAGCACCTATTACTACTTCCTCTTTAATTGTAAAACCCTTGTAGATATCTGTTTTAATTTCTAGCATTTTGACAATTGAGAGATGGTATTTGTCGTTACATCATCAAAACACGTTTTCAACATCTCATTTATTCTTAAGCCGCCTAAAACTCCCTTTGTTAGTATTTCTTTTTTAGTTAACAACGGTTCAAAAGCTTCATCTTTTTTACTTTCTCTTAATCTACATGAAATATAGGTAAAAGAGAAAGTATTTTTTTCGACAAAGTTTTTGATGTGGAAATTTTAGTGGAAAAACATGTTTTCGGGTACCCTCAGTACGAAAATCATGTTTTTAGGAATTGTTCTCTCTCTCTGTGTGTGTGTGTGTGTGTGTGTGTGTGTGTGTGTGTGTATGTATGTGTGTGTGTGTGTGTGTGCGAGGGTGAGTGCGTGCGAGCGTGAGTGCGTGCGGGCGCACGCGCTTACGTTCGTGCTGCGTACGTGGATGTGTGAGGGCGTGCACACGTGCGAGCGTGTGTGCATGCGTGGGTGCGTGCATACGTAAGTCAGTTAATGTGTATGTGTATGAGTGGGTGGGGGAGTGCGTGCGTGCATCCGGGCGCGCGTGCTTGCGTGGGTGAGTGAGTGAGTGTGTGGATGCGTGCGTCAGTCTGCGTTTGTGTGTGTGTGTTGGCGTGCGTGCTCGTGTGCGTGCGTGCGTACGTGCGTGCGTGCGCGCGTACACGTGTGCGTGCGTACGTGCGAGTGTGCGCGCATGTGCGCGTGCGAGTGTGCGCGCATGTGCGCGTGCGTGGGTGCGTGCTCGTGTATGTGTGTATATGTGCGTGCGCGTGTGCGTGTGCATGTGCGTATGCGTGTGAGCGCGCGTGTGCTTTTGCATTCGCGTGTGTGTGCCTGCGTGCGTGAGAGTGAGTGAGTGTGTGTGTGTGTGTGTGCAAGCGGCCGCACGTGGGTGCGTCCGTGCGTGCGTGGTGAGTGAGTGAGTGTGTGCGTGTGTGTGTGTTTGTGTGTGAACGTGCATGAGTGTGCGCGCGTGCGTGCGTGTGCGTGCGTGCGTGCGTGCGTGCCTGCGTGCGTGCGGGCGTACGCATGTATGTTTATATGTGTGTGTGCGTGCGCACGTGCGTGCGTGTGTGTGTTCGTATGTGTGCGTGTGCGTGTGCCTGTGAGTGTGCGCGCGCGTGCATGGATGATGGAATTCGGTGTTAGTTGGATAATTCTTGTAACATTTATGGTTACATCTTCCCGGGTTCCATCACAGAGACCATAAAACTTAGTTTTTTGGGGTACCACGAACATCCATGTGTTCTTCATGAATAATGATATCCATAAATAGTATTTGCCTACCTCACACCTCGTTCGTGTGTTTAGTTGGTATTGTCAATGGATCATTCTCTATGTTGCTGATAATTCTTGACGCGCAAAGTAATGTCGTTTTTACCAGTATTAGTCGTTGGTCACATTCTTCTTCAGATAGCTCACAGTATAATTGTGTATTGTAGTCTATCGCCAAGAATTTGTTTATTACTCGAATTATCCCATATGAATCCCTTCTTATCTTGTAAGTAATGGGCATTGCTCGTACCTCCGTATATTCTAATTGTTAGGTGATCACCAGGTATCCAAATATGTGTATCACCTTGTCGGATTCTCGCAGCTCTATTTTTACCATTAGTATTGATAAGATTGTAATGCTTGTCGGCAACCTTCTACTGGCCTTGTCTACCATTTGTTGGATGTGTTCTAGAGAGTAAAATTCATGCAGATTAGATTTTCAAATTTGGACTTCACTAGCTTCCTGTAAAACTGGTAAAGTTCTGTTAGATAATTGGCTGCTATTTGGTACACATTGGGTATCTTAATGTTGATCTTGTTTTCATCAATGCTATGATGCCATCTGGTCATATCGTCCATTGCCTCTAATCCTTGATTGAGTTTCACTCTGAACCGTTCCATAGTTTCTGAAATAATTTTTTCACTCTCATTGATTGCTAATAATGTTGAAATCAGACCTTTGTTTGATCATATTCTTATAAGATTTTGTAGATATCTATCCAAGTCATCAATGTCCCTATAAACTTCATCATTAACTTCAAATATTGATGCAAGCAGTTTTCCTAGAACTCGTCTTTTAGTTCTTTCCTTTCCTGTATTATCAATGCTCTTTATCATCCAATATAGTTGCTGAACTTCATTCTCCATACACTGTACAAAACTGCCTCAATAATATTTGTGTGTTAGTTCCTCAGCTTGATTACATAGTGTCCTCATTTTTTGTACTACTTGCACACTAGCAGTACAATTTTCCTTCATTCTAACCTTTTGGAACACCCGCTTACAACGCTACTGTTTCCCAATTGTTGTATGTATATCCTGGGTGGTGGATACTCCATCACATAGCCTCCCGTAACGGGATTAACAACGATCATCATTACTGTTAACATTATTGCCAAACAGACATTAAATTGTCTCTTAGGACAACGTTTAAATTGCGCGATAGTCGCTGCTGAGCTCACTGTTGGTTCCATGTCTTCGTGATTTTGATTTTCAATTGGTAATGGTATAATTTTTGTTACCGATATTTTCAGTGTATTCCCATTTGTTTGTTGTATAGTTACTACACAAACCGTAACTTCCTTATCTGGCCATGTTTCTACTATTTTGGCTAGCGGCCATCTTGTTGGGGAGAAATTTTCGTCCTTGATTAATATTTGAACATTTGAATCTGTGTTGTAATTTGGACAAATATTCCGATTTCCATGCTTTCTAGAAGTCTCCTTTCAATTTTTGAGTTGGTTTTCATCTTTTGGCCAAATTACCATTCATCATTGAGTCCACTGGATTGTTGGGCGTTACAAGTGCTTTCTCAATTAAGAAATGTCCTGGTGTTGATACCATTATATCATTGGCTGCCTCAGTTAAAGACACTAACGGTCTTGAATTTAGGTAGGCTTCGACTTGGGTTGGGAATGTTATGAGTTCTTCAAACGGCATGATAGTTTCACCAATTACTCGTTTAATGTGGAATTTCATGGACTTTACTGCCGCCTCCAATAATTCACCAGAGTGTGCTGCTGCTGGCGGTATGAAGTGTCAAGTGATTTCTCTTATGACCAATTCGTCCATGATGCTGGTTTCAGATGTCATTTCTTGGATTTCTATTCCATATAACCCATATGTTCCAACAACGTTCGTTCCATCACCACTATATAGATGTATGCAATTACTTCTTCTAATTATACATCGTTTTAGTGCTGCTAGAAACGCCTGAAAAGTCACGTCCCTGATCACCTCAATGTGCAATGCTTTTGTGGCGGAACATATAGAAATAGTGATGTATCCTTTATAAGATTTGTGGTCTCGTCGTTTGTTTTTATTTTCACCTGTCCAGCGTAGTTTACACCGGTATGGGTAAGTGGAGATTATATTGTTACTCTGGGTGTTGGTAATGATCTCATTAACTGCTCTTGTTTCTCAGCTTTGTACCGAGTGCAATTGGTGTACTTTGAACTGTTCTTCTACCCTTCAGAATCCAGTACATTCTGCGGATATATACAAGGATAGTTTTAGCTCCTCCGTGTAATCTTATCGCTTGGACATTCCTAATTATTAATGTTACTAAATGAAATGTTTGTGGGATTATAATTGAATGTTTTTCGTCATGTGGTGGGATTGCATTGGGCAATCTTCTTTCAACTCTTAACATTTCCTCACCATCTATAAATGCCGTAAGCGTTGCAAAGTTACTTTTTCGTAGAATTTTTGCTTACCTCTGAAGAATCACTATGTTGTCTTTGTATACTGACTTCTGAATAACTAGCATAATTTTTATTAAGGTGTCTTCTAGTTCATCGTGTGTTAAATTGTGTCATCTTTTATTTTGTTCTTGTATTGAAGAAATACTCTACAGTGACTCACTACTCGTAGCAATCGTGTCAGATTCGTAAACCTAAGGCATATGTCTTCCATAGGTTCCTTTTTCATTGTTCCGTGTAAACGTTGTTTTACTTCTTCCATGGTTCGATCTACCGAGCCCCCTATTGGAAGTTGTGTTCCTTTCAGCCATTCTGGTCCTGACCACCTCAATGCGTAATTTTTTAATATGCTCCTTTCTGTTCGTCTTGATACCACATCCGCTGGATTTTCTTCACCTTTGACAGGGTGGCATTTAGCTAATGGTACTTGTTGCTGGCTTTTCGCTGCCCTGTTCACCACAAATTTTTTCCATCTTGATGGTTCTGCTTTGATCAATTATAAGGTTATCATCGAGTCTCACCATATATATTCTGCACTAGGTTCTAATGCTATTGCGTTTTTAGTGCTGATCATTAGATCGGCTAACAAAGATGCAGAACAAAGCTCCAGTTTGAGCAAGGATTTTCGTGCTTTTATCGGCGACACTTCTTATTTGGCAACAAATAATGTCGTATAATGATTTCCATCACTATGCTTTGTTCGGATATATATCACTGCTCCATATGCTGCTTCTAACATATAAAGAAGCCGCGCAGTTAAAGTGTCATATAGAAGACGAATGAAGACAGAAGAATTCGCTCGGCTGAGAGAATTTAATCCAGGTCAGGTGTTGATCTGTAACGCGCTTACCATCGTATCATCGAGCTCACTTTACGATAAAGCCTAATTTTTCCTTTATAACTAATATCATGCAACTTCTGTCCAGAAATATGGTATATATTTGGTGAGAGCTGTGGGATTAAGGAAAGTAATATTATCTTAGTATTTGCTTGTTTTTGTTTCTCAATAGATGCTTACTAGGCAACTAATAAACAAATGCTGCGCAAATAGTTTTGCATTGTGTTAATAGCGTTTGACAGAAAAAAAATCGGAGATAACTAAACTGACAGCCACTGTTCTTAAAAAGTGGTAAACTTTAATCAAAATTATGTTGGATTGAAAGGAAGAAGCACCGATTCAAAACAACTGACATTTTACCAGCGAAATGGGATACTTCAAAAATAGTTACAGTATAAGGTTCTGTACATCAATAGCGAAAAAATTCATTACGAAGGACGATTACAAACAACATTATCATATTCTACGATATAGATGCAGTGGAGTAGGCACGTCCTTGTTAAATTAAAATATTTTATATTATTTTTTATTTTACCTGATATTTGTAAGTATTTCTTAAATAAAAGTATTCTAATTAATAAAAATTTTAAACGTATATCATAGTTTTCAACAAGAAGAATACCGAAATGCATACAAAATTTTGGGATGGAGAAATATATTTTATTACACTTATCTATATCTCATTTTTTAAATTACTCAACCTTATATTCGGTTTCTACTAACAATATGGTATATTATAAGTGTAAAGTTTCAATTTTAACATAATTTCTGGATGTTTTTAAAAACTATTATGTCTAGTTTTTCTAAAAACGTTTTCTGGTAATTACAAGATTACTAGATAACATACTTGTTCCAAAATGTGCATTTTTATATATTACTTACAAATAGCTAATATTATTCTCAAATATTTATCCTTTAGGTCATCATGATAAGGTCTAACTAAAAAGCTGAGATTTTCATAACACCTATATGCTGCTAAAAATCCTAGTGCTACTACAAAATCCTTATACAGTGGTATACACTCTCTCATTTAACTACTTTTATTAGTTACAATAAGTTATCGAAGACGCCTTTATCCAAGCGGCCATAACTTTTGAAATCACGGTCGTTGTTGTCCTTTAACTCTTGCAGCAGAGGAAAGCAGTTTATGTTTTCACTGACTACGTTTTGTTCCACATAGAATGTGATTTCTATTTCGCTGGCCGTTTAAATATTATATTGCTTGTTAAAAAAATGGCTTTTGTTTTAGAACCCATGACTCATATTATCCTTTTAATACGCTCGCTAATATTTTTGGCTTGCTTAAGAACTGACTGTCAATACGATGTATGTGGTTATCTTATAAGCATTGGCTTATCACACGATAAATAAACGGTTAGAACTTTACTTTTACGTTTTTGTTAATGGTCAACGCAAAAATTAGACTGCGGTTGCCAATTACAGACCGGCCGGTCACATCAGACAAAGACCGCCAGCAGTAATGCTTGTGTAGTATTTCACTTACTAAATATCTGTCTACGCTTATATTTCATTCCAGTTAAATAAACTTCCTTTTATGCATTAAGATATGTATACTATGTATTATAGTAAATATTGTATTCCTTTACACTTCTTAATATTCTGAAATAAAAATGATGAGTTTGTTAGATATTGCTAGCTATGACAAGCACGTCACACCATTTTTTCCATTTGTGAGAAATGATTTCATCTTTATGCGAGATAGTTTGCACTTGTTACTTCTATACTTGATTACCTGAATGATGTCAATTTTGGGCTATGGTTTAATCACCCAGAATCCCAAGTCTAAACCATACAACACATTTTTTGGATGCACATAAATGAACAGTTAGAGATTCTATTTTTGTTCTATCGGTTTTAGAGGGATCTACGAGGTACCTTTTGTTTATTGAAAGAACAGTTCGAAAGAGAATTTTCAAAATTTAATTATTATTACGCCAAAATAAATATGGGCAGTAATTAGTGCTGGAGGAGATACTGCATATTACTAATTCTCTACAAAGCCTTATTTGTTTATATTCTCCTCTAACTTTTCTTGTTTTATGGTTAGTGATCTTATTACTTGTTTGATATCCATTTTCACTGTTCTCTTAATAAATCCTTTTTGAACCCTTAGATGCTTTTCTGGTTTATTTTCATGTAATGTACATTTTATTCATCAATTAGATCAAATAGATGTTTATTATTGAATTCACGGCATACTTGCTTTGTTGAGAAATTTATACGCCAATCTAAAAAATTAATATTAATAATGAATTAAGTTTGAGCGAGCTATGATTTAATAGCTTTAATTGTACGATAACTTTAACACGCAATAAATGCGTTGTTTTGGGAAATAGAATATATTTAATGATTTAAGCATGATAAAAATTAACTTAAGCTGATGATGATAATTACAGATACAAATGGTATTAGGTTAAATTGTAAATGAAAAGCAATTTTTCCAAAAGTGAATAAATATTCTCCTCTGTTTCTCCGTTCTTGGCACGATGCCCGTGACCGTCGCTCTAACTTAGTTTTAGAGCAGTTTCCTAAATTCAACGAGTTGCTTACTTTCTATTCTTGGACAAAGAGTGACCTCTGTTGAGTAATTGAAATATAATTAATGTTTACTTCTTTCCATGTCAACCTTATAATGTCCAACCAAACGTAACGTTACCGTATTATATTTCTTCTTAAGGAGTCTGAATTTAAATTCGTTATTCTTAGGGATGAAATTTAAATAACTGCCCAATTGAAATTTTGAGAATCAAGAATAGCAATAATTAAAGACGCATTGCTAAAACTCGCACGTTTCATTTAAATCTTAAGGATTTTATTTCTACACTGCCCTATGTTAATGCCGCATACATTCAGAGTATCTCACACCTTAGACTCTGCCGTGCTCGATGCTTTACATATAAATCACTGGGCACTTCTTATACCAAAACGCATTAAGAAAGAGGATGACAAGGAAACCATTGCAATCATAGCAGACTTGTTAAAGTAAGAGTAATAAATAATTATATGTACACAATTGGAGGGTATTCTTAAGATTTTGACATATATTCCTGAAAATATGTGACTCATAGCTAGGATAATGGAGCAGTATTCTTACTTGGATGGCTTACACAACAAACAATTAAAAGTGTAGGTATCGAAGAGGTTCATGCTTACCATGCTTTTAACTAAAATGTCTAGGTAAATAAGTTTAACTATAAATCCTTCTTAACTAAAGCTGAACTAATGTAACTTTATGAATAGAACGTAAAGGGAAATCCGTATTGTTTCTAACAAGCGTGACTAATCTGGTTTATTCTAGTCCCTACATTCATAGGGCTCATTAGCATACAGCAGTGTTAACAACGTTTGGGACTAACCTGTTCTACATAATACATTTCAAAATATTGGTTACCTGTACATTGAGTGCATTATTAGTGATTTTAAATGGCTGCTATTGTCATAACGGAAATAATAGCGTTTGTGTACCTACCCATTGTTCTATTATAAACCACAGTGTCTAGTATATATATATATATTATATACTCATTTTAATACAAATTTACATCTTTAGAAAAATAATTTAACCATCCACAGATATATAAAAATGAACAAATATTCTGTCGTGGTTAATGCTTATAATGAATAGTTAATTAGAAACTTCTGCCACGTTAATAAACTTTTATGCTTACGTTAGTATAGTGATAAATATTTGTACTTGTTGAAAGACTTACTAGAAACTTACAGAATGAATCAAAGATCCTATTTACTCCTATAAATATTTAAACAGTCCATAAACAACTTTTCTATATTCTGAAGCCACCCTAGAATTTTACTTATACAGTTTCAAGGCAGATTATAGCATATCTTAATTTTTAATTAATTATAACAGATTGTTTGTAACTTTACGACAATGTTAAACCATCTCTAATGAATTAACAATTCATAAAATAGTCAGTGCTATATTACATTTTTTAATATAAAACGTGTCTGCCCCCATTCTAGTATATATTTTATGCATTTCCGTGTGGGAAATAGAACACGGTAATGGAATAGTGTATAAAACTTTATCCCTATACACATAGACTTGCAAATTATTCTCAGAAACTTCCACTGGGTATTTAGTAATGTTTATATGTTTAAATCAGTAAGTATAAATGATGAAGCTCCTATTCTAATGCAAGGATTCTAAATTATTGTTAAAATTTAAATTAGATAGATTGATTTAAGGAAGGCCATGTGCTTTAAAAGTAAATAATTAAAGCCACTTTTATAATAAATTTATAGGTAATTTACTATTGCTCCAAACTTTGTATTCAAGTTCACTTTAAAAACATAACGATTGCGACTGTATGATCGGCTCCCAGCAGGTGATGTAACTAGCTTAGAGATGTTGCTTTTCGGTGACCTGCGACCCCACGTACCCAAAGCAAGATGTGGAACCGTAGGCTTGTCGAAAAATGACAGGAGAGACTTCAACAAGCTCGATAAATATGGGTACTTTCATTGACAATGACCGTTGTCACCACGCCTCTCAACTAGACTACTGACTCATTCAGGGCTTGCCAACAAAGTCGCCGTTGTAAAACCTGATAGGCGCTGTAGAGGGAACCAGGTGTCTGTGATAGCGCGTTGGCCGGGCGCTAATTATCTACTCAGGCTAGAGCGTGGGCTTAAAAGATGATGCCGGATAGGAGATGTGGGCGTCCCTGCAGATTAGGAGCCTTCTGCCGACTCATGCAAGCTACAGGTACCCCCAGAGCACGATGACTCAGAGAAGGCGAGCTTTGGACAAGCTCTATGCTGAAAGGAGTACTTCCACATCGGACTCAAGCACCTTGTAGTGCTTTGCACGGCGAGTGCTGACTTTTGTGTTGGACTCAAGGGGGCACTGGTTCCAACGCAGATGGCAAGTGGAGGACGGTGTGCTTAAAGATTATTTATTTAATCATATAAGCGGCTGCGGCTCCATGGACTCAGCGGCGAACGCCTGTGTGATCGGCTATTGACGATCATATTCGTGAAGTATGCAATCGTATGCAGGTCGAACATATATTCAGGATCATGTTAGGCCAGGTGAATATCCTAAGATGGGATCTTTGAAATACATATAAACTGATCGAGCATTTTCCATACGTATCAATTATATTAATATTTAGGATTATTGATTTGCAATACATGAGCATCACATCCGAGTCCGTCAGTTAAAGAAACTTGCGTCTTTCAAACGGTGTATTATGCGTAGTTCAGTGGCGAAAGCCCTTGTTGTAACCAAAGATTGCTGTACAGATGTTAATATCCCTGAGAAATACCTGCCATAGAATGATGACACTAGGTTTGAAAATAAGGGCGTCATTTACTTTCAATCGTGAAATATCTGAAAGACTATTAAACTAAACTAACTAACTACGGGATATAATCAAGATAAAATAACAATCGAGTAGGATACGCTGCAATCAAGTTTATTTACCACACAAAATGGAATTTAATTTTAATCTTTAAAGTAGTATCGGTAAAAAGCATATTATAATGTTTACAACGTTTTGATAAGAGCCAATTGTTAATCTACTTTTACTTAAAGTGCTAAATTAGTGGCTAGCTGTGCAAACTAAAAGTAATTCACTTTGGAAATAATTGAAACAGTTCAATTATACAGCAGTATGTGAGCGAAATTTTACTTGAAATTGAAATGCGACTACAATAAATTGAATAATAAACTACATCGAGCGCACGCGCTCGTTAATTCAACAAATTTTCCTAAATTTATATTATTCTTTAGTATGTAACGGGGCTTATAATTTTAATGTAATTTCAACGTATTTGTAAGAAGAATAATTTAGTAACGCACTCTAAGTAGTTTCTTCAATTTATATTTCAATAAAATTCCAATGAATATATATTTCAAATTGTTTTTATGCGCTCATTGAACTTAAGGTAATTTTCTATACCTAAATTACCAAAAAAAAGCAAAAGAGTCATATCATTACCTCCGAGCTCAATTTACTAATCAAATGGAAGCGGACAACAAATCAGAAGCCCTGATTAAAAGCGTAGAAGAATTATAAACCGAACCTCAATCAACTACAACTGCCAAATTACATCAGAACCCATCCAAACCAAAATTAAAGCATTAAAAGTTAAAAAATCACCGTTGAAGGATATAATACATAAAGTGCTCAAAATTATTGTCAGAGTTAACATTAATAAATCTAATTAAAATAATAAGGCGGCCTCTAAAATGGTCCATATATTTCGAAGAAAAGGCGTGTCATAAAGTTATAACACAATGAAACATCCTTAGGGCGATATATTACAAACTTTGTTATTTGCAGCAGTTTATTGGTTTACCTGCAGTTACAGTTAGAAGTGGTCATTAGCAGCCACTTTTTAGTAAATTTTGTAATAGTCAAATAATTGTGCCACTGATCCTAAGAGAACAGATAAGAGGGTGCAGAATCAGAAGGCACCACTAAAACGCATAAACAAAATTAATCTTTGTAGAAACAATTGGTACACATATGTAATGTAAATGGAAACTAAATTAAACTTAGTTGATTTTACACTTACAATGTACAAACCTATCGCTAAATGCAATTTTTGTGTAATAAATATAATATTTTTATTACAAATATTTGGGATTATCCCTTCTGTGTGAATAAAGGCATTCAATAAATAACTAATTCCCTATATTAAGACATTAAAAAACATACAAGAACAATGAATAATTCAATAATGTAGTTAGTTACTAGTATTTAGTAAAATAAAATGATAAATTGTTGATCAACGCAATCAATAATGAATTATCCTGTAATTGCAATATAACAGAGGAAACAGCGATATACAGGGAAAGGCGAACTCAATAAATTATAATATTAATTTGTAAATAGATCTTTGCTTTATGCATAATAGAGCGCAGTAAATATTTCAAGTTTACTAATTCTAATTCCAACAAGGATACAATATTCTCGGCGTTCAAGCAACAACAATTTTATGTTAATGAAGGTAAACTTATTAAGGTAATAAGTTGGTGTTTTCCTACCCTAGATGGTGCTAACAAATCCAAGTACGGTAACCTATTACGATTTAAAATGACGTATGGTAATTTTGGCGTAGTAATTGCTTCTAGTTTAAACATACATTAGTTTTATGTTCATGAAAATTTTAGATACATTTCAATTCTATATTATATCAATTCCATTTTTTTGTTCTCAAGATAATTGTCTGATTTACCAGAATTTGTGTTAAATAAATTTAATATTATAGTACTTTTAATGATAGGACAATACTTATAGCTTGAGGTTTCCGATGCCATTTACAAAAAAGCAATAGATGTTATAGAGGGCATAATTAACTTTTGTACTATTTTAATCGAAGTGTGCCCATCTTGTAGTTTGATCCTATGCAGGAACTTCTGCGCAGGTCGAATTTGTTTCCAGTATCTGGTATGTAACGCGTTCTCGTGTTGCAATTATTAATATGTTTTGATTAAATTCACTGAGTTAATTCGTTCATTTCATGAATTGTTGGATGTTATGGGCACTTCAATTTATTACTATCTTATATTATTTTGAAAGAACATAATTCTTGTACATATTTATATTGGTTTATAACCTACCAAAATCTATACAGTATGTCAAATTACCTTCGATTGCCAATTTTTCAAGTATCGCCTCTTTTGTAAGTGGATTTTTATAGATTTAGGTATAAATTGTTTAGCAATTAATATTAATTGACATCGTTCAAGGACGCCAAAATTCGTAAAACAAGCATGCCCCACTACTTCCATTATTTTTAAGAAAACGTTTCCTGCCTTTGAAAGTTTAGACTGATTTGAACTGCAGGGATCGTATTATCGTTAATTACGGTATAGTAGATATGAAAAGTTACAAACTATGCATGTTTTGGTAAAGCAGAAATTCTTGCTACTTAAAGGGCTCGGTTGGATCATATTACGTTAAAGCTTTGTAGGTGTAGGCCTCTACCTGATATAAGTAATTATTCTAAATTAACATTGATAGATCGCCATTTTATGGAGTGTAACCAATGTAATTTTGTATTGGGCTTGTTTTTGAATGAATAATTGTTGAAATACATTTTGTCTGTTATTAAATTCATAACAAATTCGAAGTAGCTTGTTTTTCAGAACCAATGATAGCGTGCACCAATTAATATCGCTTTAATATAAAATATAAGGCTTGTATAATTTTGTGTTACAAAGGAACCTTTTTGTTCAAATCACCAAGAAAAATTAATATCATCACTGGGGTCACTGGAAAATTTTGATAAACTTTAGTACCGGTAAACAGGCGTTCTTCAGGAAGCCCGAACTATTAATTTATCATCTGATTATCCACTACCAACTTTTAAATGCCGAACCGCATACCAAATATTGAATAGAGTAGCGTTATACGATCACCGCCTTAAGTGCGCTCTGTAGGTTCTGCTCTTTAAAGCGTTCAAGAAATCAAGTGACTAGATGATTCCTCTCCCGTACGCCTGACCTAATAAGTTTAAAGAATGCATACATCTTTCTTAGCATAGGCAGTTATCCTATTCCTAACTTTATACAAAATATATTGAAATATTTGTTCCGGCTTTCATAATCTCGATACTTATGTTTATATTAAGTTAAAAGTAACTCAATTATAAAACTCAATTCAGAATTGTGCCGCTTATGTTGCATATTTTACTTTATGCAATTGTAACAGGGTATACATTTAATGCACTGATTAAATTTCAAATTTCAGTATGAAATTGAATACATGCATAAAATGAAGCTACTTGAAAATTTACACTGTAAATTGAAATATTTTGAATATTTAATATATAGGGAAGTTTTATACGAAACACCTAGTCTTGTCCGAATTTTAACATTTAAGTGGTTAAGTTGTCCAGCTTCATGAAAAATTGTGAAATGACTTAGTAATTCTTAAGATATCCCTAACAAAACCATTTGTGAATTTGATTAGGTTACCAGGACCCTTTTTGAACAATAACATCGCCAAAGCCCAGTTCTGAACGCAGTGTTAGATTCACGTAATTTAATTCATAAATTAACGCGAATCTAACAGAAAAATTAAATTAATTGTATAGATTTTATTTTTCTAAAAGATTGTTAATT
>JAHWXV010136038.1:0-11450 GCA_024586415.1 Phrixothrix hirtus | reverse complement strand
AAATCTACTAACGCACACAAATGTCAAACAATTGTCAATTTACTAACGGAGCTAATATCAGACTGCATCGAAGTTTTGATAACACAAGAGGAAACAAGTAACGTCCGGACAAACATTGTTTCTCTCACTGTATATTTAAATAGTGTCAATACTGGTATTAATATTCCACATTATAAATATAAAATACTGAGTAAATTAAACTTATAATTAAAACAATTATCAAATATTAATTAATTACCAAGATCCTATTAATAAAATAATTATTAAAAGTAAACAGTAAATATACCTAGAAAAAATAAAAATTCAATGGAAAGAAATACCCAAGATTAGAGATAAAAGCAAATTCATTGTATGTTGGAATCAAATAAACACTAATACAATTAAATGAACCTTTTCAGTTAAGTATAGCCGTCTAGTGGTAATACATACAATAGAATAATTAATAACACCAAACAGGAAACTGAAAAGAAAATAGAAATAAACAAAATGTAAAATATATAAGACTAGAATTTAGGAATCCAAACTAAGTGGAGACATCTACCGAGAAAATATAATTTAATATTTAAGATAGTTTACAGTTACAGAAATCTGTAAATGATTATGCAAATACAGATACAACCTATCCCAATCAAAATTCCTACAAAACTGACTATTAGCCAAAATAATGAATAGGCAGAGCTTCATTGCCTTTCTTGACTTAACCTCCGATTAAATATTCCCTAAGTAATCCCTCAACGTCCATTCTAGATGTTTGTGATCACAACCGTTAAGGACACATTTCGAAATGGTGTGAACGTAAAGGCCCGTAGGACCTCATTAACGCTAAACGGACACATTCCAAGAGCTGTGATGGAGATTCACCCCCCCCCCTTTGTTAGCATCAAGGGCTACACTAGTCTCCAGATTGTATTTCATTGAATCAAATTACACTTGGAACCACTCGCTATGATTGTAGTCAAACAAAAGGACATTTTCGGCTGTTTTGTAAATAATCGAACTTCTTGGAATGGTTTATGAAGAAACTTAGGACATGTTTCATTTGTCATCATAACCTTCACTCTATAAAAGATATACTGTAACTGAGCCACCTGACTGATCAATCCGTTTACCTTAAAACGTTTCCGGCAACAACTCTAATCCTTTGAACTGTGTCCCAGATAACTCTTTGAATAACACAGAATAAACAGTAGTCGAAGTGCTTATCAAACTAGTAAATTTAAGTAACATAGAGTAGCGCGAAAATATAGTTGAGAAATGTACATACTTGTAAAAAATTAATTTGGATATCAACCACATGTATCAAAATAAATATACTTTTATTCAAATTACGATGAAAACCCCGTTAGTGACTAAACATAGAACGCATAGCTAAAAGCAAGCAAATAATATACCAGCGCGCTCGAAATTACAAATTAAAATCCTACGCAACGTCACTGTCAGAGTGCCGGCATAGAGTTGTCGATCAAATCAGAACCCATGGCACATATCTCCCTCTGATGAAAACTGTTTAGCCGATCAAATTTAATGTATTGGTCCGATACAATAAAAATTCTATCTTGATTTCGAGTCAATAAAAAGCAACCGCGAGGTTTTTGACGAAATTGCGAGAAAAATTAAGATCAAATACCGTGAACAACTACGAAAATTTTCTTTAGCACAAAAATGTATGGTTGCAAAAATGCTTTGCAACCACATTAGAAACGGCTGAACCGGACTTCAAAATTCTTCCATGCCCGACCTGATTTAAGAAAGGATCTGGTAGAAGCGAATAAAATCGCAACAAAACATAATTCAAAGCAAAGCTTTTATAAAAAAAAGTACGATAAAGCTTGCTTCAAAATTAGGAGAAGCTAGAGCTGATGGTAGTCAGTGCAAAGTTGGGAGAATTTCTCAGAATTGGACATAATTTGCTGTCAACAAACCAAATGACTAGCTATATTTAAATAAGTTACAAGAAGTGTGACTTTTGGCTGATGTCGTTATAAAATATCAAAATCAACCGTAATAAAACTTTGAAAATGAGAAGTAAAATGAAATTTAAACTTTTCATAAATGAAGTTTTTTTAATTAATTAAACACGTTTACCTGTTCTCATTTTATCCGCAAGCGTTAAAGAACCTTTCTCTCTATGAAAACACAATAGTTTATTAACTGACAGGAGGTAAAAAATATCAGAATTTCGAATAGATTAGAGAAAAATAGGCTGCGGTACCGCTAAATCTCTATTATGTCTCCCCAGGGAAACTTTCTCTACGACTCGTTTATTAACTGTTCCGCCGATTTTTGCAATCAAAATATGCCATATGCCATATCTTCTTTCACATAGTATAATCAAAACTATATGTTAATGATACGTTTTCGTTCCAATCGCCAGCCATTCCAATTCTGATTACCGATCATCACCAAAAGCTTTTCAACTTAATAAAACTTCCCTTAGAGTGTACTCTCCAAGTTTACGTCGTTTTTGAATTATTGTGGGAAAAACGACAAACCCATTTGGATAATAATCGCTTATAAAATATGCTGCTGTATACGCTTACACATCGTCTAATCAAAACTACATTGTCTTGAAAAATTTTTATTCTATCCCTGACGCCATCTAATCTCTTTTACCAATTACCACCGAACGTTCTTTAACTGGAAAGAAGCTCCCTCAGCTTGTGAAGCAATCTTTGAGTTATACTAAACGAAACGAAAAAGGTTTTTTTAAATTTTCCGATAAAAAATTGTGCCACATAATCAAATTAAATATATAAATTCTGTCGAAATATTTTTGAGTCTACAACCCATCATCAGCAAAGACTGATCTCTTAGTTTATACCCACTCGAAGTCGTTTTCGAATTATCGTGGACAAAAAATCGAAAAAATAAAAAAACATTAAAACGTAAAGATTTGTTGAAATCAGCACATGTGAAATTTTAACATATTCTAACAACTTCCCCATACGAGAACTATCGTATATCTGAAAAATTACAAAGATATAGTATTACAGTATTAAGTATTAAAACTTTGTATGCGTATAATAATCACGAACAGAAACCGTGTGTGGTATTGGACGAATATCGTTATGCAAAAATGTATGCAATTAAACCCCTATCCATATGCACAACCAACGTATATTTGGGTAAATATGAGCATAAGTTACGAGGGATATAATTTTACTCATTTTGTCCTGGATGTGTTACAACCTCTCAATAGCGTGCAAAGCCTGATTTCATTTAACTAAACAAATTTTAATTCACTATTTAGTAAGTTCGCATCGCGTTTAATTGCCTAGTTTTGCAATCTAACTTGTTAAAGCACTCGTTAAAAGTTGTCGAATTATTTTAGCATTGGTTTAAAATTGCCGTCATCGCAAAATTTATGTCAAAATCCAAAAGTCGTCTTTTTATTGCAAAATAAACCCAAATCTATAATTTAATAGTTAAATTTATTCGACTTAAACATTGCCGTGATAATTTATTCTATTCTTGCTTTAATTATTCCACTTAAAACGAATTCCAATCAAGATGCGAATAATAACCAAGAGTCGGTGCGAGCTAAGGTGAGTACAATTTTAGTGTCAATTAAAATGCGCCCTGTTTATTTTTTGATTGAAATAATTTACGGCCTTTCGAAAGGCATTTAATTATTTTTAATTGATTTATCGTAAAATCATACTGATGTTTATTGTTTACAAAAATAGTTCAGTATAAACGCCCTTTTCACCCAACTCTATGGTTAACGAATGCAATGGGTTAGCATTCAGGATAAATGTTAAATAGATCCATTAGATTTTGTTATGCTACTTCCATAACCTCATTTTCAAAGTCGATACCTAACAACTTGTGTTTTCGAAACATTTTTTGAATGCGGTGTATGTCAATGTTTAATTCATTTTATTTAATTAGATTAACACAAGGCACAAAATTGAATTCTTGTAATTTTTTCTAAAGGGTAATACAAATTATGGGATTGTTATGCCAAAGAAGACATAGTGAAGTGTAACTTTTAAGTAACATCTCTTGAATATTTACTCTCCAATTACTTACAACTTTTTATGTCCTTTTTATAGCATTTTGATCATAAAATAATCAAATTTAAATATTTTCATAGCTACCTGCTATAATCACAGAAATTATATCAACTCATCTATTAAACTATCGAAATTTACCGTCTAAATAATTAACGATCCATTATTTAATTAATAATCTTGCTCAGTTACGAAACAAAAATAAATTTAAATGCTCTACGACATAATTAGGCATCATTCTTGAAATATTTTAGGCAATAACTTCCATTGTTTGACGGTATTTCTTGCTCATTAATTACGAAAGTGATTGTATAAATCTGCAAGAATCGAAGTTGTATACCATTGTAGATACATGAATCTACAAGATACAAAATTGCTTTCGTGATATGCACAAAAATTGTTCTGAAATTATAATCGTATCTACAATAAAAACAAATCCTCACATAATATGCTGTAAACTAATTGAGAAATTGGCACATCGCTCTATCAAGATGTGTGGTTGGAGTACAGCAGGTTTGCCTCGGCAGGAGATCGAATGTGTTTCTAGTTCAATCCGCCATGGCGCTGTACAACAAGTTAAATGTTGCTCATTTTTGCGACTACATATTCATCCTACACACTTTTGTCAATAATCGAGTATTAAAATATAACCACTGAGATACGATGACGCAAACATTTGTAACAAAATATTTTTATTTTGCGCACTTCTAAATTTATGATATGTGCTTGTGAAAAGGTGTAAAATTTCTTTATATTAACATATATTACCTGTACCTGTAGCATTTATAAAATCAACTGTATTTTAATACCTTTATAAGCTTTATGAACAATTAAAATTTTAGCATCGATGAAATTAAAATATCAACGTGTTTCTTATACAACTTTGTGATAGTCATAAATATCCCGTGCAAGCAAAATGAAAAAATAATGCCTATTTTTATAATATAGATCAAACATCATAATAAGCGGCGTAAATCACAAGGTACACTATTCTCAGGTTGTGGTTAATTTACCATTTGCCATAATATGACATTGGAAATATACGACTGGTAATCTTATTTTTAATAACAATGACGCCAGACAGACCTCCGCAAAGTTTTCCTGCATTATAACTAACCGTATTTAAAAAATTGAAATTGTGTAGGAAGATTTACTTTACAATGTCAAGCATTTAATTTATAATGTTATTAGGAAATTATAACAATAACCATTAAAGTGATATCTCAACTCAGACACAGAATTTTGAAAAATAAAATAAAATAAATTTGAGAAGGAATTCTTCGGAAGTATAACTTCAAAAATTATGTTATAAATGAAGTTCAAGGTTAAAAAGTTACAAATTAACATTTCCGGGATATGCACCGCTGCAAAGAAAATCATCGACGACTTCGCTCCCATACCATATAACCTGAACGCCATTATTGCATTATATCAGGAATTATCAGTTTAAAGCACCCAATGACGCCTTACAAACAACAATGCTTATTTATAATTATGTACGATACTACAATAACTAATTATGAACCCAGAATTATTCATTCCAACATTTATTTTAAAGCACAATATTAATTACAGAACTCCTGTCTAAGCAGTAATTCATCTATTTATATGTGAACTATAAATTCTAGAATATACAGGAAAAGTTATCAGATATAGGACATGATTCATCACGAAAACTTACTTGGTGACTGGATGACACATATGACTGCGAATTTTTTTTACGCTGCCCCCTCCTGTTAAGGAGGGTGTTGCGTCCCGTAACATCGATCTCGATCTGTGCAGTTTAGATATGTCTACTTCGATTGTGGGGCTAGAGGATCCTGTTGAGGTCCTCGCGATTTTATTACTTAAAGTCGGGGAAATTCAAATACTGATTAGGTGCATTTTATTTCGCTAACCAATTTATTTTAAGATAGCTAAAGTTAGCTTTTGAAATCGTTACTAAGAAATAACAGAAAGGTTTGAAAAACAATGAACTACTTATAGATAAGTGACAGTAATATGACATCAATAAACATTCAGCAAACAACATACTTCACAACAAAGCAGTTTCCAGTAAAAGAAACTTATGCATAAGCACAGCCGTAAGGAAAATTCAACGGCCAGTAAACTAAACAGAGTAAGAAAACTACTTTAAAATGCAAACATCCAATTCGTCCAAATCTAAAAATCAGAGGTTGCCATGCCAACAGACGAAACAGCGGCATTGGCGTAATCGTAACGTACGTTCATAAGTTCTCACAATTGACTAACAAAGTTATCCTTCGAGTATACAGGGAAGTATAAACAACGCCTTAAGTTTCACGCACTGATAACTGAGCTTCAAGATAGCCCCGTTGTCAAAGCATCGCTATTCACCAGTTAAACAAGCTCAGCGTCTTCGTAAAATTGTATCCCAAATTCAACGCAGATGGACAAGAATGCAACTTTTACAAATACCAATAGCTTAGAAACCAGCAACAACGGGAAGTAAATTAATAATTTAATTAATTTATTAAACTCGGACAGAGTAAAATCAAACGTTTAAAATAAACTGTTAAATTTTAAAATTGTATTTAAACATTTTAAGAATAAATAAGAATTCTTTCGTAATTACCTCAATCGCAAAGGTAGCCAAACTTTCAGTTGATTATAATAAGGGACCTAACCATCCAGATGGTTGAGTGACTTCCGTATCGTTTAATTGTAACTTTTCTACCAATTACTGCGTTTATTTCTATTATGAATTATACATGTATGTGTTAAATTACAATTTCTAATTAATTATTAATCTTATATTAAAAGTGTCTGAGAACCCACAATCAGATCAAAGATAAGATAGCCTTTATAAATTGTAAAGAAAGCGAACGCATTTATTTAACAGGGTCAACAATTCCCAAAAGTAAAGAATTATTATTTTGAAAACACGTCTCTTACTTATTTTAACCAGTTCACCTTACACATTTTAATTATTTTAATTAAATCCCAGGTAGGAAACAAATGGTGACAGCAGTGGGATCGCCTTAAATCTAGTCGAAAAATAATAGTGTACATGTTCAAAATAATAACATTTAACGGAATCAGAATTTCGTTTTATCGAATTAATATGCAAAATGCGCGAAAATAAACTAGTTCGAACTTTCGAACCAATTTTATTGATAAAACGAAATAAAGTATTAATAGGTAAAGCGCTAGAAAGATACACCCGTCTTAAAGACGAAAAATTAAAAAATTATGCAAGTTTATTCGTTAGGCATAGAACATTACAAAAGGCGATTTCGCCACGTACTTAAGCAGCAATATAAAATTGATCTAGCATACGGGATTAGAATAATAACTAATTTAGATAAATGGTTAGCGATAGCCTAGATTTATATAAATTGAGCCAAATAATCATGTTGGAGCAATTTTAAGAATGATTTCGGGTCTACGTAATAGCCGCAACGGAATTGGCCGAGAAATATGCGGAAAACAAACAAACCACAATCGCCTACATTCGATCGTAAATATAAATTTAAACAAAACCGGAAGTTTAAATCGGATAATGGGAACAAACGTAATACTCCGAGCAATAATAATAATGTAAATAAAAGGGCAACGAACGCGAACACTTCTACGCCGGCGGAACAATGTGAAAATGCGCATAAGTGTAAAGCAATGGTACAAATGTCCACAAAAGAGACCGTTGAACCTCAGCAACTTTGCGGGAAATCTGGACGGAAATAACGTACGTGAATCGGAATTCGAAGGGTGCCTAAACGGGCAAACCAGAGCCTCGATTAATGTGATTAAAAGTGTCCTAGTACATCCTCACAGGTTCACGGGAAAAACGGCACACGAGCGCCAAGTTTTCTCGCCTGAAATAATTATCATACCGGTTGCTAGAATGTATGTGCAATGGCTAGTTGGAAGCGGAAACGTTTACCACAATCTAATATTAGGGGCCAACACGAATGCAGAGGTCGAAGAACTAAATGCTATTACAAGATCTAACGCACGCGAACTCGTATCAAACTATACAGAAACCGCGGCTGAAGTCACAGAGGTAGATACGTGCGACGTAACATTTTCAGAAAATTCAGAAATAAGTAAAAGGAAACACGGCACTCCGAGACTGTTCAAATTTAAAAAATATTTTTTACAAATTCGGTTGGTTCAAAGAGACTTAGGTACAAATTTTAAATCAGAGCAAGAGCGAGAGTCGGCACATTTTCAAGGCAAGATACAGTCGAAATCCTCCACAGAATAATCAGATTCGCTACGCACAATACTAAAAGAAGGAGCAACCCCACAATGGGACCAAGTCCTAGGGTACGTAATACACAGCATAGCGAACAGCGTCAATGGTACGCTTAGGTACAAGCCAAATGAGCTCCTTAAAAGTTCCTGCGCCGGTAACGTACGAATGATGGTTAGAATCGAGTTCCAGTGACAAAAACGTAATATCATTAGTAATAAAGCACGTAAACATAGCACACACAAAGACAAATCATTTTATTTTAAAATCGATATTCTATCATCGCCTGGTGAACCGACATACTTTAACACATCATTGTGGAAACCTAACAACGCGCATTTACAACAAAATCACTTAAAATAGAACACTTTTAGAAGAAATTGAAAATATCGACACATTGAGAACTACCAGGAAATGTATATACAATTGAATGTGTCTAGACACAATCCAATTTCAGCTACGTGTCGTAGAGGAAATAAAATGTTGTTTTAATATCGAACTATTAAAGCTGTATGTGTTTATCTTGTGTGAACACTAACCTATCCCAGTACATATGAATGCCCTACATGTTTATTAATTCTGACTTTACGCAGACAAAAATTGAACATTCCTGTTTAAAATAAGAGAATGCGTTATAACAATGAAAAATGATTTATAATTTTTCACAAATTCTAAAAATTAAAATGGTCTAAATAGGAAATATCAAAATAAAGTTACTTATGAAATTTAATGTTCAACTTATGTCTGCATAAAGCTAGAACTAATAAACATGTCGTGATCTTCCTTTATTTAAACACAAAATTATTCTTAAAATTTTGTAATTTAGTTGTACAATATGTCAAATAAAAAAACAAATTACACGGTGATATACATAATTTTCGATCACTTTCGTACTTTATAAAAAATTTGGAACATCATTACGTGTACGATATTAAATTACACTGAATTCAGGGCCTATAAAAACAAAATCAAAGTAATTGAACTGCATTTGTTTCGTGTATTACATTTCAGAATCAAAGAACACTTTCCGTGACCTTTCTCAACTTGCAATTTAAAATAAGATCAATACAATGAGAACTGACAACCTTTACTTTTTACAAGAAGTACTCAAAATGCTCACCTCTAGTGCCAATATATGATTCTGCCCTACGACGCGATGTTTGTGCGTTTAGAAAATTATTTCGAAAGAATCATGTTCAGCATAATTGTTCTGTTATTTATACGCGCTACATAAACTAATTGTTTCACAAAATTCACAAGGATTTTAATCTATCCATTATACATAAACACGATGTTCAATTTAAAACTAAACGTGATTAAATTAATTAATACACAAAAATGAAAAATTAATAAACGAAAAACAGTAATTGGTACTGTTGTTTAACAGTGTGACACCTTATTGAAATGAATATCCCCGATTTTGAAATGACGTAACAACTGCGTCATAGTTTATCGTTTATTCACTTAAAATGACGCGTTCAGCTGTTCTGCTATTGCAGAAAATCTCAAACAACTCTTTAAATTTCATCAACGGTGTTATTTTTGGAAACAACGAATTTATTAAAAAGAATTTTTTTTCTTGATTTGGAACTACTCCTGCGTGTATGGACCAAGTTTGTCTATTTTAATTTCAACCTGTAAAGAAACATTTTTTGCACTGTTTAGTACTTGCGCATTATTCTGTTTCAGTTTTGAATGTCAAACAGTATGCGTCAATTTTAGACTATTACATTTTGTACCATCACACAAGTACAGAAAAGAATGGGGTTGGATTCCTTTTGCCAATCATGCGAAATACTAAATTACGCTTGTCTAAGTCGTTTTATTTTGTCGTTAACATGCCTAGGCCTTTGATTTTAAACTTTTTATTTCAAACTTGGTTATAGTAAATTTTGTCGGACATAAAAAGTGTATAAATTGGATATATCACGTAAATAAGCTAAATGGTAGTTTCTAAGTTAACCCAGATAATTATTTCCCAAACTAATTAATTTCATTATAGATTCACAAAAATAATTAGTAGCGAAAAGCGCAGACAGTTGTGCCCGGTAATTGAACTTACTTTCAGCTTTTAATCTACTTTATAACGATCTACAGGTTAGCACTGTCACCAAATTGGGAATCCACTCTTTTTTCCACCGAAGTTGCTGGAGTTTAAAGGATTGTTATTACCCTCGTTTTAGGCATCGCAAAATAAATTTTACCCTGTTACTGATAAATATTAGGGACACACCAACACCATGCGTAGCCACGATATTATACGTTACACATTTTACCTAAAGGAGGTACATGAAGGCAAGGTGACTGATGATACCGTTGTTATAGGATATAACTTTCATTATGGATCATATAGTTCAACTTTTAGGCTATCTCTTAATGTATCCTCAAAATCTAAAATAAATGCGAACTTGACAACTAATGGAAATGTTTGAACAAAGGTCCCCCTTCAAGATATAAACGAACACTACGATCTAAAAAAGAAATAATATTAAGAATTGAGCAAGTAATGAATGCGCAATATCTAAGTCGTATAACGAGGGAACAAAGATATGATATAGATGAGAAAATTCAGGGGAAAAACTCAGTTGGATGACGTTAAAATTCTTGGTTGAAATATATAAGAAGGTTTGGATACTGAATTGCCAACCTCCAACAGGAAGAGTGTACTAGGAAGAGAAAGGTACATGGAGCACAACTAAAGTCTAACGGCATCTTGGGACGGGCAAGCTAAACAGATGGCTAAGTGCCATGTGTTAGGGTGCTGCCCAAACGTAAGACTCTTGTAGTAGTAGCAAATTTGAATTCTTTGTGACAGTAATCAAAGAAAATTGGGTTGAGTATTGTAATTGTTTGTGTTGGAAAAACTGCATCCTCGATTACCTTAATCAATTTCGGGGGCGCAACGCTGGGCATGTTTACCTCTGAGCCGAAAGGCCCAGGTCACAACCCGGCCATGGTTAACAATTTTTAACGGAAAAAATTCAAAGCATGCCAGTAACATTGCTTCGGTAAAATTCTAGTAGGTGTGTCAAAATGTGCATTGAAGATGAAGACAATAGAGAAAAGCATTTTTTTGTAAACAACAAACAAATAAACCACAATAACCATGATATTGTTTCTGGAAAAAGATTATGTTCTGCTAATGAACTTTGGAGAGAAGCAGCCAGGAGGTGTGATTTCTAAGAATTAAAGGAAAAAGACAAAGAAATTGCCGTTGAAGT
>JAHWXV010136021.1:0-13452 GCA_024586415.1 Phrixothrix hirtus | reverse complement strand
ACATAAATAGAAATATAAATGTTTGCTGTTAGTGCATTGTGAAATAAATATTTAAATAATTAAGTGTATATAAATAATTGTAATTTTAGTGAATATAAATTAACATTTTTAACAATTAACGAGTTCCGTTACATTGGTGCCAGGTATTGGATTTGTTTTAGAAGTTGAACTCACAGACTATAATTAATTAAAAGCTAGTGTTAATTGTTTTTTATATGCCAGTAACAAGAAGCGCAAAAACAAAATATGGAGGCGTTGATGGAAATGTTGCAAAAGATGCAGGATAAAATGCAATCTAATCAAACTAAATTACAAGAAAAAATAGATTCCAATCAAACAAAAAATGGAATCCGTTCAAACTAAAATACAAGAAAAAATGGATTCCAATCAACATAATTTAAAAGAAGAAATTACAAACAAATTAAAAGAGGAAATTTTATCAATTAATGCAAATCAAAATAAACTAGAGCAGCAAATTAAATCAGGTCAAAATGCATTAAAAGAAGAAATTACAGGCAAACTAAAAGAGTAAATGGAATCTAATCAAAATAAATTACAAAATGAGATTAAAGCAAGCCAAAATGCAAGAAAAGCCTCGGACAATCAAAACCATGGTGGGCGACTGAGATTGGACAAGATTGGCCCACCTTGGAATAAACGCGAGGAAATGGAATGGAACGTGGGAACGTGGAACGTAAGAGGGATGTATGGAAAGGAACATGAGATTTTTGAGTGAAATGAGACAGAGAAGGTTAGATGTGCTATGTGTGAGAGAAACTAAGTGGAAAGGGAAAGAAGTGATAGAGATGGATGAGGGAGGTCTAGCTTTCTGGTCTGGAGTAGAGAGCTGGACGCATGGTTCAAAGGGAGTGGAATTGATTTTGAGCGAATTCGCTAAAGCGCATGTTAAGGAGTATGAATTGGTGTCTCCGCGGCTACTCTGGGTTTGAATGAAGATAGGTATCAAGAAAGTAGTGGTTGTAGCATGTTATGCTCCGGTGAATGGTGATAACCAGGATGAATGTGATACCTTTTGGATACAGTTAGAAGGGGTACTTCATGCATGTCATGTGAATTTATGCCGAATAAAAATTTTGTTTTCTTCTTAATCAGTTTTATTTCTGGGGAAAACATAAAGGATGTAAATAATTTTCCTAAAATTTTCTGTATCTAATTGTTATTTGATAAATAAAACATTACATTCATATATGTTTTTTTAAAAGAACATTTCAATTAATTTTGGTTCACAACTGATCACACATAGTAAATAACATAATCTAAACTCAAATATTGCAAGCAGTTAGCTAATGACGTAAGATCACCTCACATCATAGTAATTAGACGGTAAAGCTTAAAAACTAATTGACAAAAGTAGCTTATACAATAAAATGATTACAATCATAATTACAGTATTTAGTTGTCCAAACGCCGAAATTTAATTTAGCTCGACGATTTTCAGAAAAACATCTTTGGAATTTTTTACAGGAAGATAATTTGTGAAAATTATAAAATATAAAATAAATTCGCGTTAAACATTTCCGCTTCTCATTGCTTGCACATTTAGCTATGCAGTTTTCTTTAAGGACTATAAACCGCCCAGTAAAATAAAAAATGAGTAGGGCTATTATGCCGTTACAATTATTATCTATAGTCTGATAAGAGTATTTTCAAAATTAGAAGTGTAAATAATTAAAAACAATTTTAACGAGACCGACAAGAATGGAGTGAGTTATTACCATACTACAGTGCAAATGTACCTCTTTTGATTTCTTGCCATTTGGGCTTCCCCTTTTGTAATTGTGTTCTGCTTTATTTACTTTTGATATTTGCGTATTGCAAAGTTTCAGTTAATACTATTGTTAGTACTGTATTTCTTGATTATTTTATCGAACGCTTTCGTCTGTTTATCTAACCTTTTTTAAAAAAGTTATGTGTAAGTCGCGTAAGTTTTACCGTATGCCTTTATATTTGCACGTTGTTTTTAGTTCGCTCTGAAGAAGATTTGCATTTTGCATTCCAAATATTGGTTTTTAATAAATTTTAGTTAACAACTATTTTTGTTTGGCTGTAATTATAATGCTACCCGTGCACTCGGATTTAATCAACGCTACTGCTGACGTCGTTTTTGAACAATTATTGTTTATACAGGTTACCAACATAAATTTTATAATTAAAACTTTGCAATTATAATTAAATCAACAAAATGTGTATCGTTATAGTGCAACGAGCAATATCTAATAAATATACTTGTTTATTACAAATTGAATTAAATTTTTCAATTGAAATATGCTTTATCAACTTCTGAAATACTAAATGAAAGCAAACTTACGCAGTTCATATTTAATTTTATTAAAAAAAAAAAGATTCCTCTTTAAATACAATGTAGGGTACGCAGCTTGAATAAGTTTAAAATTATTTAAAATGCTGTAACGATTCGAAGAATTCAAACCCGTACGCAAACTTAGGTATTTAGTGAATAATGCGTTTTACCCGTGTTATAGAGAGCAGTAATGACCGCCAGCTCTAGCTTTCATTTTGCGACATTACTTTTGTCCACCGGTGTACATGTAATCTACAACTCCCGTAGAACGGGGGTGGGTTTTGTTTACAAAGTCATCCTATCCATGCAGTAATTCTCAAACAAGTGTTCACCATTATATTACGGAAATTCAGTTTTAATTTTCGACGCAATCGACTATACAGGGTTGCTTTGAAATATTTTCAGATATTTTAATTACATATTCCTTATGCCCCATACACTCACAAACAAATAATAAAAAAAATTAAACAGCTTTGATTTGGGTACAATTGAATTTAGAAAATTCTTGGAAAACAATATGTATTGTCACAAGTTTTATGCCATTTCGTTATGGCATTATGTACGTTTATTCCAGTCCTACTCATATTACAGGCCATTGCAACGTGTATTGATAAACATTTAGCGTAATTGAAATTGATAAAAAACCCAATTCTGATTTATTAAATTAGATTTGTTCTATGTGTTGTCAAACATGTGTATTATCCACTTTTCCAATGCTCTTTGTGGAAGTAAAAATTATCAAAAAACGGTAACGACTTAGTTATTAAGAGAAAATACGGCTTATTTTTCTTTTCATTATTTTTAAACTAAAAGCTTTATTGAAAAAATAAAAACACAATACACCTTTCGAATACGTTTTTGTACCTTCTGTTAAAGTTTGAAAAATTGGAAAACCTGTTCAACGTTACGTAGATAATTTAAAATCAATTATCATTCAATTTTTGAAATATTAAAAAGAAAAATAAAAAGCGGAATTTTCTTTCGGCAGGTAAACAACCATTTAGAATTAAAAAGGACTTACCCGAGTGCTTTGCGGTAATCGCAATTCGTAATTGTTTTTGCAAAAGCCATCTTGAAACAACTGTATTAAATTTAAGTGTTATCACTGGTAAATTTGTTTTTAAATTAACTATATTTGATAATTTTAATATAAATCCCGAATGTCACTTTTTAAGAGCGCTTGCAAATAAACATTAGGTCATTTATTTGTGCAGCAGGTCAAGTACCCATTTATTAGTAAATAAAAGAATGCAATTCGATATGTTGTTTTACTTTGTTATTTCAGTAAATAGATCCGTATTTTTTTTGACAGTTTGTAACAAATTAATTGTGACAAATTCCAGCAGTTCATCAAATGTTTTCATGTGCAAAATTTTTTAAAAAGGGGTTAACGTAATTTAATAATCTCAAAAATGCGTCTCTTCTAATACGTAGAGTTTCAAAACAGCCATGTATCAGTGAGACGAAATAATATGTTAAAATTAATGGGCATGTTTCAGTAATACTCTGTATATGATCAAGTTAAGATAAATATAGCCAACGTTTTAAACCATGTGTAATAATGAATTATTAATGTAAAAGGGTTCCAGTTTAAATCAATGCGTGAATTTTAAAATCCGTAGATTTAACCCGTTATTTTTTAAATGTGCTGGTAAATAGGCGCGTCCCTTACTTTCATTTTTATAATTACAAACATCGCAAGTATAACAAAGGGCTTGGTTTAAAAAGCGAATTTATTATTGGAAAATAATTAAAAGTTTACTGGAAATGAAAAACAAAGCAGTTTGCCTTTTTGTTTACTTTTGCTTTTATTATAGATTTAAGGATTGCTTTAATAAGACACGCCGTATTTATGGGCGGTCACCGATTTTGCACGTTCCTATAACAACATTAGCATTATTTTCCATGGCTCAGCAGTACCTGGATCTTGTCCTATCTTCCATTGATTGTGTTCTTTTTGACTTTGGTTTTTTCCGTTTTTTGAATGAACTTGTAGAGTTCCAGAATATGTATTCTTTGCCTCCATCGTAATTCATAGTTGGCTTTGGAAGTGATGTGCCAGTTTTGCGGAATTTCCGGTAGGTCAGTGTTGTTTAATAACCAAAGATCTCGAGGATCTCCGTTAGTTTGCCTATTATACATGCCACCCCCTCAGCAAACGTGATGGCTTGCTTTGTGGCGTTGACTATTATCTGTCCTACCATTAGGACTTGGTCGACGCTGATTTTGATGGAGGCGTTCACAGGTTCCGCTGCATTCTTGACAACGCTTGCATAGGAAACTCCCGCGCGTGCAGGATTTGTCGTTGTTGTAGGTGCTGCTGTCTCTGATTTCCGGACAACCTCTATAGTTCGCGGTGTGATCGGCTCCGCAATTTGCACACTTCTTGAGAGTGTTGCGCAGCTTTTTGCACTCCGCGCTTGGGTGATCTTTACCGAACTTCACGCAGATCGATGTTGCACTGCACTTTCGCTGGGTGTGCCAATGCTTTTGGCACTGGTGGCACTGTATGGATTGTCTTTGGTGGCGCTGAGATTCAACGGTGATCATTAAGCTGAACAGTCTTTAGGCCGTACACCTTCTTTTCCTCCAGCGATTTCTGAAGTTTTATGTATACGAGCGGCATCGGGATGATCGCCCGCAACGGTTTCTCTTCCGGCAAGAGATATGTATGATATTGGAGGCCTTCTTCTGCTGGGAATTTGGTAATTACCCCGTAGTCCTCTGCTGTTTCCGGGTAGATCTTTATCGCCTTGGCCTTGGCGATTTTAAGGCCTTTACCTGCTAGTGTTTTGTAGACCGATGTCCATTTGTCTGCCTGCCTCAGGATGACGGGTGGGATGTTGCTCCGTCTTGTTGGAGCGGGTACCGGCTCTGGTTCCGCCTCTGTGATTATCGGCTCGAATCTGACTTTCAGTGCTGGTTTGACTTCTGTGTGTTTTGGTGAAGCCTTTTCTTTCCGACTCACTTTCTTGATCCATTCGTTGTCGGTGTCTGCATTTGTGGAGGTGTACTCCATTTCGACGCCGCGTTTTTTCTTGAATATTCCCGTAGAACATTTTCGGCTTCGTGTGCTGCTGCTTCCGTATGGGTTTTCGCCAGTTTTAGGATGTGGTCGGGAAGGTTTCTTATTACCACATCTGAAGGCCGCGGAGGTTTATTTGAGTTAATGTCGTCAACCCATTCTAATAAGCCGACTAAGGCGTCGCGCGTGGCAGCATCTAGCGCGTTACTGGATGACATCTTGGTTGACATTAAATATTTAATGCAAACTTTTGCAGAGTGGTTGTTGATTCTGCAACCGACCCACCGCTGTTAAACGGAAGGGGCCTACGTTACACTATCAGTCGATCAGCAGGAGCAAACGAAAAACACTAGCGCACTTCTCGAGAGCTCGATGTGGACTCTCGATTCATTCATTCTTGACTTTGGTTGTTGTGTGCCGTAGTATATATACTGCAGCGCCCCATCTTTTGGGGCGTGGCCCTTTATGGCTCCTACTTATACAACACAATGATGTCCGGGAGCCTGGTGAAGATTATCATGACACCCTCCGCGAAGCTGGTGGCATCTTTTCTGATCTCCATTATCATATTTGCCACGCGGGACAACTTGCTTAGGTTGATAGGAAGGCACTGATGGTTTTCGTGCTTTTCGCCTTCTGTATGGTTCCTTTGCTCTGCAGCGGTGTCGTCTTGTCCGTGCACTTTTTGCTGCCTTTCTATTCTAGGTTCCTATCTTAGTCTTGGGTACCGCGAGCACCCCTGGAAGTTGGCAGTGTGGTTACCCCCGCAATTTTTACATGATGCGGAAGTGTCGCGCGTCTTTTGGCAATCCTGCGTGTGGTGGGCACTCGCGCACTTTACACAGCTGGGGGTCGCCTTGCAGCACCTCTGCGTGTGGCTGAATTTCTGGCAGCGCTGCGACTACACTACGCCCCGTCTACTTTTTCTCGGTGATTCTACTCTGATCCTCAGTGCCATGACTTCCTTCAAGTTGTATATACTCTTGTCTTCCTGTGTCTTGGTCAGTTTAACGTAATTAAGTGGAAGTTGCCGCCTGTCTCTGCCGCTTCTTATCCTTTTGACTGTGATGACAGATCGTTTTTAACTTCTTCGTTCGTTAGGGCTTCCGGCAGCCCCCTTATCACAACTCGCAGTGGTTTCTCCTGCGGCACGAGGTAGGTGTGATAGGGCAGCTGCCTATCGTCGAATATTTTTCAGATGTTTCTGAAGTCTTCTTCAGAGGTGGGCTGAATTTTTATGCCCATGGCGATGTTGGTGGCTTCCCTGGGCTTGATATTCAGTGATTGGAGTGTTTTGGATATTTCATTCCAATCATTTTTATTTCTGAGCGCTATCGGCTGGATTTTTGGCGCCTTCCTCATAGTGCTCGTCTTCTTCGCTGCTGGACCTTCTTCTTGCTCCATGTCTGACAGCACTTCGTAGTGGTTGCTAACTGTTATTTCTTTTCCAGTTTCTTTGATGGGCATGCAGTAGTTGTTTTGCTTGATGTTTTCCGTTTTCTATTTTTCACTTCCGTGAAACCTTGATTTTCTTCTTCGTCGGATGAATATTGCATTTCTTCTAATAGTTTTTTAACGTCTGCTGCTACTTCTGTAGTTTGACGTGTTTTCAGCTGTGGTGACAGTGCAGTATGTTGTTTTTGTGAAGCGTTTGGGCATTGCTCCCGTGCTGTAAGCTGCCGTGGTTTAGTTCGGAGCAGCGGTTTTCAAATATTTTTCCAAAGTTAGTTCGATACGCTATTGATAACTGTAAATATCGTCTAGTAGTGTCTTCGGTAGTAGTGCAATTTTTTTACTGACTTCAGTTGCTCTATCTTCCGCGTAAAGCGCAAGGATTTCTTTCACGATTGCTGACGGGTTTTCCATGATTTTCATATTTTCGACTTTGACTTGTAGGCAGAGAGGTGTTGTTTCTTGTACTGTCCCGACCCACCGCTACATGTAACAGGGGCCTAAGGCGCAACACAAGAAAAGAACGTAGACGAGTTGATTAGTTAGCAGAAGGACAACCGTACTCGTCGACTGTCCAGCTCGAACACCTAATCATGTTCCTGTAACAAACTAAACCAATTGATTTTAATTGTCCCGAATTTCTGTTAGGGAATGTGTTTGAACGGAAACGGAGAGAGATGTGTATCTAGCTGTCTCTCTCAAAACCTTCTAACGTGTAATCGAGATTTATGCTGGATTCACAGACTATTTATAAATTCATGGATGAGGTATTTAAGAACCCAAATTGTTTCTTTAATTAAGATAATGTAACAATGAAAAGCATCATATATCATTATGTTGCTACCTTGCTTAATTAAAAAATTTACCACATAACATTTCCAGTTTCCTAGTTCGTGTATTTAATTTTTGCTAATTTATGGTTTTAACGCAAGGGTGTTCCCTTAAAACTTGTAATTCAAAGTATGTAAGCATTTGTTAAAAATGTTTAAATGATAAATTCTAGAGGGAGAAGCTTTTAACTAAATGACGCTTCCAGTGCTTTTATTCAGTTACTCACCCTTCAGCGGTGTCTAAACTGACATGCCCTATAAATGCGAGGCTTAATTACATTTTGGTTAAAATTAAAAGAAACTTTGTTAACAACGTAAATTTAGTGAAGTTTCACTTTTAAAATGAATATACATAGTTATGCACAAGTAATATCCTTTTAAAGGAAAAAGCTTTACACCATGTCAATTTTAAAATTTAATGAATAGGGAAATTTGTCGGAAATAATTAACTTCCAATAAAATTGCATTAAAGATGATTGAATTTCTGAGATGAAATTGTGTTTTAGGAGGAAATTTAGAAAATTGCTAATTTCTTTGACTGTCTTTTAAAATTATAAACTTGGATATTACTAAAGTAAAAACTGTTCTTTTTCATACAGAAATTCGTTCAAATAGTTATAAAATAAATATTTTATGTAAAAACCATCCTTAAATCCATTGAAAAATAAAAAATTTCTTTTCACTAGTTGTTAATCACATTTACATCAAGATAATGAATGATCTAGACAGAATTTGCAAAATTATGACTTAAGTAGATGTTTTCCTGTTTCCTGACCATGGTTTTTGGGATATCCGTTAGAATACACTTTTCAAGATAACATTTTAGCACTTGTATCATATTACGAAAAATAAAGAAAATTATGAAGAAATATTTGCTTTAAAATTTGTAATTGCAAATATGAATAATTGCTAATATGCAGGTCAAATGCGATAACAAATTAGGAAAATACCAAATTATTCATCACTCCCAAACTAACCTTATTAGCTATCACGATGATTACTTTATTGGTTATTGCGCTTAGTGGTTACAACATTGTTTTTCATAAACAAAATTGACAAATATGATAGACATGAACAAATCAATCAAGTTTTTATTTAAATGATGTTAAAAGGTTACAATCTATTATTGGTTTTTTATTTGCTTCTGAAACGGAATTAACAGCTATTGGTGGTTTTACAGACTGTATTTGGGGCTATTTGCCGTATTAGATCAGCAAGCATGACCTTTATGAGCCAGTGCAAACCTGGGATCTAACCTCCTCTTTCTATATCAACTAGTACATAAAACTCTCATTTGAATAACATACCAGGGTGGTTTGAGAAATTCGCGGAGTGCTATCTATTATTCAATAGCAGAGCACATTTCACTTATGCTATGAGCACATGTAACGTCACAAATCAATCTATCAATTCAATAATTATTTACAAGCCATTCGAAGGCGACGTGCAAGTGCGTTGTTTTAAAATGAAAAATTTTAAACAGCGCGCTACAATTGAATCCTTTGCAAAAAAGGTTTGAATGCAATGGAATTTTATGCCGAAATGTTAAGAGAATCTGGTCCTTCAAAACCAATTGTTTGTAAGTGGACCTGTTACTTTCAACATGTTGCACAAGCATTGAAGACAATCCCCGCAATACATGCTTAAACACTGCAACATAAGCTACAATCGTTCGGGCTAGAATCTTAGACACTGTAACTTAGACCCCCTCAGCTTGCTGCGGTGGGTCGGTTGCAGTATCAACAAACTGCGTAGTATCCTAGTGTTTCTAGTATACATACGCCATGCTAGATGACGCCACTCGCGACGCGTTAGTGGGTTACCTTGAATGGGCCGACGACACAAACCCGACATAATTAAGATGGCCAGAAACCACCCTGAAGTAGCCAGGAACGAAGCCGAAAAAATGCAGCAAGAATATGCAAGTAAGGACGCAGCAGTGAAAGCCGCCTGCAAAATCCTAAACGCCGCCTCCGACGAAGGCGACTTCCAACCAGTGAATAGGAAAAGGAAAGCCACAGCAAGGAATACAGACGACAAAGCTGCGCCAAAAATCAAGCTGAATAACAAGTTCGAACCGCTAAGCAAAAGGCGGAACAAAATATCGCACCAAGGCGGAGCTACGTCCCGCCAATCATCCTCAGGCAGGCCGAAAAATGGACAACGGTCTCGAAACTATTAGCGACCAAAGGCCTAAAAATATCCAAGGCCAAAAGAATCCAGCTGGCAATCAAGCTATACCTGGAGGCAGCGGACGATTACCGAGGCATAATGAAATATCTCAACGAAGAAACCATCGAGTTTCACACTTACCTTCTACCAGAAGAGAAACCACTACATGTCGTAATACGTGGAATACCGACCATCATCACGGAGGAAAAGATGCTCCAGGAGCTGAAGGACCTATGGCTTGCAGTGCGGTCGGTGCGCAGAATGCCCAAGGTATTTACTAAACAGCAGAGCACATTTCACTTATGATATGAGCACATGTGACGTTACAAATCGATCTATCAATTCAATCTTTATTTACAAGCGATTGGAAGGCGACGTGCACGTGCGTTGTTTTAAAATGAAAAATTTTAAACAACGCGCTGCAATTGAATCCGTTGCAAAAAAGGTTTGAATGCAATGGAATTTTATACCGAAATGTTAAGAGAATCTGCTCCTTCAAAAACAATTGTTTGTAAGTGGACCTGTTACTTTCAACATGTTGCACAAGCATTGAAGACGATCCCAGCAGTGGATGCTTAAACACTGCGACATAACCTACAATCGTTCGGGTCAGACTCTTAGATACTGTAACTTAGGCCCCCTCAGCTTGCTGCGGTGGGTTGGTTGCAGTATCAACAAACTGCCTAGTATCCTAGTGTTTCTAGTATACATACGCCATGCTAGACGACGCCACTGGCGACGCGTTAGTGGGGTACCTTGAATGGGTCGAAGACACAAACCCGATATAATTAAGATGGCCAGAAACCACTCTGAAGTAGCCGGGAACGAAGCCGAAAAAATGCTGCCAAAATATACAAGTAAGGACGCAGCAGCGAAAGCCGCCTGCAAAATCCTAAGCGATATAATGGAATACACCTCAGACGCCGCCTTCGACGAAGGCGACTTCGAACCAGTGAATAGGAAAAGGAAAGCCCCAGCAAGGAATGCAGACGATAAAGCTGCGCCAAAAATCAAGCTGAATAACAAGTTTGAACCGCTAAGCAAAAGGCGGAACAAAAAACCGCACCAAGACGGAGCTACGTCCCGCCAATCATCCTCAGGCAAGCCGAAAAATGGACAACGGTCTCGAAACAATTAGCGACCACTCTTTACGAACAATGCCCTTGGAATCGAAGAAGCACACAAGTATGCATTTGACTTTTGATTTTGACATGCGAGCTATTTTGGCCAGGGTGATCCTTTTGAACACCATTGCGAACTTTGACGTCTTGTTTCTGGATTGTACTAGAAGAACTAACTTTCATCACCAGTTATAATACGGCTCAATAAATCTGGATTGATTTCCATTTGCTCTAACAAATCGACTGCCACATTTTTCCACGTTTCTCGCTGTTGGTCTGCGAGTGTTTTGGGGACCATCTTTGCACAAATTTTTCTCGTACCCAGATTTTGAGTTAGTATTTGACGAACAGTTTCCCGGTTGATGTTGAGTTCTTGTGCCATAATTTTAACGCATAATCTTCGATCAGATCGTACGATTTCACGCACCCTGTCAATGTTAACATCAGTCCGTGAGGTTGATGGTCGTCCACTGCGCTCTTCATCTTCAACATTCGTTCTGCCTTCACAAGACATTTTATGTCAACGAAAAACCTAAAAACCCTACTGAAGCTTATCGTAAGTTGTCGTCGCATTCTCACCCAATTTAACACAAAAAGAAATGGAATAGCATTGCGCAATATTTCGCGATTCTATTTATGTAACGAGAGACAAAAACACGTGTTCTCTTATTACAGCACAACTCACGACTGAGCGGCCGCTTGGACTAGAAGTAACTTTAGATCCAGCTCAAAGATGGAGCACTTGCGCAAGCTGCAGGGTTGCCACATCTTGCAAAAAAATCAGTCTCATTACTTAATTGTCGTACCTCGTATGCTACATCGATAAACAAATGTTTTTAATAAATGACTAATTTTCGAGATATGCACAAGCCTATCATCTAAAAAGAAGAAACTCAATAGAGATTTCAGGCAGTTTGATACAATACTTTTCCATTTACGGAGTTCCTGCAAAGATAATCGCCGATAATGAATCCAATGCTAATACGAGGGTGGTCTGAAAACTAAGGTAAGTAGTACAAAGCAAGGTACTTTATTCAAGTTTTTCACATTTATTTTTCGACATAGTCCCCTTGCAACTCGATGCATTTGTTCCAACGATGTTCAAGTCGTTTAATGCCTTCGCCATAATATGGCGAATCAAGCGCCTCAAAATAATCATTTGTATGTGATGAAAGATGAAAATCTCCTTCCACTTGGCCGTTTTTTCAAGTTTGGAAACAAGAAAAAGTCATATAGAGCTCAATTTGGAGTGTAACGTGCATGTCGAAGTATTTTGAATCGTAATTCAACTAATTTTGCCGTGATAATGTTCGATGAACAGTACCTTCTTTCTTGCCAAATGCGGTCGTTTTTCTTTAATTTTTCAATCAGCTGGTTTAATAACGACGCGTAGTATTCGCCTGTGATTTTTTTGTCCTTTTGCAAATAATCTATAAAGATAACACCACAAGCATCCCAAAATACGGTGGCCATAAACTTGTTAGTTGATGGAACCAGTTTTACTTTCTTTGGTGCACTGCAACTGGCTTCTACCCATTGTTTGCATTGAATTTGTGTTTCGGGGGTACAGTGGTATATCCACGTTTCGTTAACGGTAATAAATCGACACAGAAATTCGGCGAAATTGTGCTTAAAATGGGCCAAACAGTACTCAGAAGTTGTTAAGCACATTCCTTTCCTGTCCACAGTTAGCAGATGCGGCACACATCTTGCTGATAGCTTTCTCATACCCAAGTGTTCGTGTAAGATATGACCAACACGTTCTTTCGATATACCTCTAATCGACGATCATTTAAAACAACATCATAAACTTTGATGATCATTTCTTAGGGGTAGCATCTTTCGAACGTCCTGAACTTATTTCATTTTCGCTACTCGTACGGCCACGTTTAAATTCATTCACTCAGAAACAAACTCTCCTAAATGATGGCGCTGATTCGCCGTGAACATTACCTAACTCTTCTTTAATTTCTTTGGGTATTTTCCCGGCGATACAGAAGTGTTTAATCACAGCACATAATTCTCTTTTGTCCATATTCACAAAACAACGTAACACGTTTACATTAAACAACTGTAAGAGGCAAAGGATGCAACGTATTTGGCTGAAACTTTGACAGCTGCATTATAACATGGTAGATTTGATACGCATGCGTAGATTATGGCGCCATCTCTGTGTTAGTTACCTCACTAATCAAACCTCCCTCGTATATTATATAATTTAATCTCATCCCATTCCAAAACATCACGAACCAAACAGCATCATTGAACGACTACATTCAACACTAATTGAACACTACCGGATAATAAATGCTAATCACCAGAAGGACTTGAGCATAAGAAAATGCAATATGCACTTTGTTTTACATTATACCCCACGTGAAATACCAGGGTGGCGACAAAATTTTAATTCTAAATTTCCCTAATTTTTCCCTGACTCTTTAGATTTTTCCAGATACATTTTTTTTTATCCTTATATTTTTAAACTCTCTTTAAAATGGATATTTTCCTGTCATTGATAAAATATTATAGATA
>JAHWXV010135956.1:0-19449 GCA_024586415.1 Phrixothrix hirtus | reverse complement strand
TAATAAAAATTTATGCAAAAATTAGCGTGACAAATTATTGATACCTTAAATATCCTTACCTAAAAATTGTCAACAATTCAAAATAAACAAAATTGACACGGTAGTCAGGAAATTACCGTGACACTTGACAAAATTGAGATTATATTATAAAGGGGTACCTGATGGCGTCTATTAAAAATCAACCTCTATATCGTCATAGCTATTGTGGGTATTTCTAAAACAAACCCTTATCATCCAGTGTTCTGGATTTAAACAATCTGCAAATTGGGAATAATAGCAACCCAGAGCCTCGCAACCAGGTTGGATACATACAAAATTCACTTGTACACCAAAACCAACCAATATTGGGATGAGTTTATATATGTTACGCAATTGATCTTGGTTTAAAATAAAGACAAAACCAATCCAGATAGTATCGTTTTCACACGAATTATCAAAAACAGCTATTTCTTTCTTTTTATATTTTAAAAATAATACTGGTTTTCCGTCGAGTTTAAAACACGATCCAAATTCATGCAATATATAAACGTTTGTAAACAAATGCGACTGACAAAGTCTATTCGCATTGTGGTGGAAATATCGCAGGGCCGACTTTCTCTTATTAGAATTAAAAATCAGTACAAAATAAATTACATCGGCATTAAATAGGTTTAGTGTAAATAAAATATAAATGTTAAAATTAAAAAGCTACCACAATCGTAAGATATTTCTAAATTAAAAGTATAACACAGTGCATTTTCAATCTCAGATGGGAAAATGAATGTTATTAATAAATTGCAAACTTAAACAAAAAACTAAATTACAATGGCCTACTTTATTTACAATTAATTAAACCATACGGCAATTATTAAATTGTCACATTGCAATAAAGTTACTAATTAAATAAAATAAACAAGAGTTGAAATTATTAAAAATTCGGCATCACACTAAGAGACATTCAAATTTTTAATTTATATCCTGATATTACTTCGCTGACTATCAATACTAAATCCCAGAAAATTTACCAAGGAAAATTGCGTAACCTTATAAGAATACAAAGGCTTGTATTGCGAAGAATAAACAAAGAAGGATATACGGAAGTTTTATTTATTAATGCTTCTGCGTTATTAAAAATATATCTTTACTAAATAAAATGAGTTATATAAGTGAATGAAATATTTTGAAAGAATTTGAAATGAAATTGAATAAAACGACTACAAGATTATTTAAAGTGGTCTAAAATGTGACGTACTGTCAAAAGAAAAGCGGCGAACATTGCACTATAATTTTTGATTGATTATTTTACGTGTGTGGTTCTCTACTGCGATCTTGAACAAATGGTGTTCCGGAAAATTGATCTACGAAACTGATAAAATACCTCGGCTAAATAAGGCTACATCCATTAGACCGCGCGAATTGGCGTATACTGATCTTAAAATGTAACTATAGCATTTTTACTAGGCTTCAAAGGTTAACGATGACGTTTCCTTGGATATGCAACATACTTTTTTTATCACAATTATCTAAACTACGTGACGTTTAGTGTTTGGGAATGTTTTATTTTCTCGTAATATTGGTTTCAGGTAGTAGAGTGCTTACGTAAGCGGCCATGTAGTTTTCTCGAAGATAGAGGGGTTCGTCGTGAAGCATAAAATTAGTACCTAACTTGCCACTATTTAATGTTTTTATATTCGAAGTTCCAATAATAGTTTGTTATTACACTGTAGACTATAGTTACCTTTACTTTCATTTATCTTATATGTATATGCAACTGTTTTAAAATTGATTGTGTATTTTGACTTTATAGCAACTATTTACTTGATTTCGTTTTATAATTTTACATATTACACTGTATGTTATTTGCCTTGTTATTTTGATACTAATTTACTCTTTAAATTTACACGCTGTTACTGCATAAAGTGTATATGAATCGTTTGTCTAATTACCTAGTTCATTTATGATATCAAAATGTATTTACATTAGTTTATTAAAACGTTTGAATATATACTGCACCTCAAATTTAATGAAAGTCCTAAATAAATGACGCTAATCGCGATATTTGATTATAAAAAATATTAATTATAAAAAGGAAGTTGTGACTGGGCTGCAATTAGTAAATGTACGGAATACTGTTCGAATAGCCAAAGATTGTAAAAATGAAATGTAAAATTTTGAAAATATTTATGTAGTAATTTTAGCATTTGAATTTTGTAATATTGTATTACGCGTGAAAGGGATGATCTAGTTTTAAAAAATAAGTGGGTATCGAGGGCTGCAAAAATAAATTATAAAAAATCAATATAAATGTCATAAGTAAAGAAATATTATTTTCGCTACAACTATAGTAGATAGGAAGTCTGAACAAGTCGCTATATGACGGGATTTTCAACCAGGAACCTTTTTGCAACCAACTGTTAAACATTGTACGCATCATTGTAATGTGTACCTGAAATTGAGTACAAAAATCTTTACTGCTTGACATTAATTATCTGTTTCATTTTAAAAAACCATTTTTGTTTCGAGAAATTTAGCTACACGTTAATAATATTTATTTTTGCTAATTATTTAATTTAACATTTGTTGTTAGCACCCCGTATACATATTTAAATTTACTGTAATACCTAATAACACAAAACACCCTGTATCAAGTTTTTGTCATTCGCTTACTGCAGATATTTATAATTAATAGAAAATTAACTCATTTCTTTGTCTATAGACAAAAATAAACAGCAGATTAAGTGACGATTAGTTTTGTAAACAAATTGAACGGGGTAAGTACGGACCGTGAACGTGATAACCTCGCTTGGTTGAAATAATTGCCTGCTGGATGTAGATTATCCTTATCAATTTGGATATTCGTGCTTTATATTGTAAATGGAAAAATCCAAAGTTTTAATTACTTATTCCCGCTTAAAAATAATTAAATTCATATTTTTAAGAATGTTTTCAAATTGACTGTTTATTTATCTTCCCATACATATAAATTAATCCATATTTTGTTCTCAGATAAGCCGGTAATACGTTTTATTTGTTTTGTAAAACAATTAATTATTTAAAGATAACCTGTATAAAAATTAACGTATCTTTAGATAATTAAGTTGCTATTTTTATTTATATACCATAAAAATTACGTTTATTTTCCAAATTACGTGACAAAGTGTACATAGAGTCTAAAATTCATTCACATGGAAAACCGTATAAATAAGCCCAGCAAATTTGAATTTGGATACAGTCTTTTCCTTAACTTCGTATGAAGAAGGTTATGAACAGACTTTTGAGAAAGCTCTTCAAGTGAAAAGCCGTATTAATTTATATTAAAACGGTCATTAACTCTGATTGATAGTAGGTACTGCTAGATCAATTTTGAGAAAACGCTTTTAAAGCTTAAAACTGTATAAATATATATTTTTTCAAATTTATCCGAACAGGTCGTAATAAATAGTTTAATTCCTTTAAATTAATTATTTGACATACATTTAATATACGCTGCTTCGTAAGGCGTTTAACAAAAAGCTTGTATTAAAATATCTAAGATTTTCGTGATTAAAATTACTGAATATTACACTAAATATTGATTATACAACGATGAAGAACCATTTGCAAGAAGTTAATAAAGCATCATAATTTAAATTAGCTGACACCCAAGTATTAATTGTAATCAATTTTTAATTCAAATATCTGTAATTAATGAAGTTTGGTTTTTAACGTTTCCCATACCTGTATAAGCTTCACGCGATGTTTTAACAGACGTCGTGCTAAAATTAACCCTTTGAAGAGGTGGCCCCGCCATTTTGTTCAGTATACCGATCGATGTACACCTTGGGAATGTCGAATACCAATACCAAATATACAATTAACCCTAGAAACGTTAACATCCGAATTATTAAAACTGTATCTTTACCACAAATTAATTTAACACCGTTTAAAAATAACACTGTACGTTCATGAATGTTTGAGTAGTCAGACATCTTTTAAATAACAATCAGCTGGATCGATGTCAATGATCTTTTCAAAACTGGTGTTACTGCATTCATACGACCTCTAGTATTACTTAAAAGAATGAACTAATGTACGCATTTGTTCACTGTAATTGCTCTTAACAAGACTAACACGAAATTTTAAATATATTATATGCAAGGATTAATTTGTCATAAACGTACCTTTATTTATGACTTTAAAGATGTAAATACACGCAATTATTAAATGTACGGATATTATGATATGCGTTTTTATATCCAGTTACTTACAAATAAACCTAAATAAAACAGAATCACTATTAATTATTTATCAAGAATGAAGTTAAAATTTCTAAAAGACAATAAGTAATCTTTTACAAATACAAGGACAATACAGTACAAATTATAGAGAAATGTGTTTATTCCAAAATACTTTGAATCGGATTAATAACTGAATAACAGTTACGATAATATTTGACAATATAAAATTAATTCACTTTTAAAGTAACTGTAACACATACAGAGCTGCATATTGTAAACGAATATTAATATACAGCCAAGCTTGCAAATAAAGTGTAAACCCTCTAAAATCCAACCCCGTTCCTTTTCAATAACAATTATAAATGTTCCTATATCCTTTGTATATAATAAAATTTTAGTTTCAGATATAACTTTTAGTATTTTATCCCACCGAAGGGGCTTGCTTCCTATATCTTACAAACCAGGGCCCACACCTCAAATTACGAACTAACCCGTGGTATTGGTCGCAGGCTTAGTATAACGATTGAGCACGGTTGCATACCAAGGCTTACGTTTAAGCACTAGTAAGAAAACATTCGCCGAACACATGTTAGTGTGGAATAGAAAAAAATAAGTATTCTGGAAGTTATTAGCAATATCAAAACGTTATTGAACGGTATAAAGTGAAATTAATTAGACAAGAAATCTATAAGTAAAATGTACAAAATAATTAAGAGCAAAATTCCAGTTCTAGTTAGGCGAAGGTCACCATGTTCTACAGTCAGACGCCTGGCCCAAACTTAATATTTCATTGATATGCAGACGAGAAATAAAACATGACATATTAAACGTTAAAGATTGAAGATTAAAGCTTTAAGTTACAACTCTAAAGTTTCGCAATATAAATTCGACATATGTATACATAGATACACTTTTAGTTTTACGTTTACATTTATATATACAGATATGTACAATTTTACATACACATATTTTATATTCTTACATTTATTTGTACATTACTAGAATACTATCAGTAAAAATTTTTAGACAAAGTCTTCGCGAAAGCATACAAGTTGCAATAATGCCACAGTTTGCATTGCAGGGTCACCACATTCAATTTATTCACAAAAGAACTTTTGGAAATTAAGCTATTTATATAGTATATATTGCTCGTGTTATTGTAGTTGATTCGGAGTTGATAGAAACAGTTAAATAAAGCACAACAGGATAATAACTTGGTTTGGGTTTGCCCGATAAAGCATATAAAAATCACGACACTGCTTATCATAATCGTAATAATTTAAATAATCTCTATCAAGCGACGTTAGTGTTACAGCAGAAGATTTAAAATACAGCTAAATCTAAAGACACTTTTCTCCGTGTCCTTAGCTAGGGCGATAAAGATAAAATGTCAATTCGATATAGATGTAAGAAATTCTTCGCGTAGACAATGTCTTCGTAAAGAATCTAAGGTACAAACTTTAGCTTTCACAAAGAAAATAAGGCCCCGCGGTCGATTATCTCGATAAGGTTTAAAGAAACTTCATCTCTTTAAGAAAGTAAAAGCCGCGGTCATAAAACGAGGTCCCCACAGAGCTAGAGGCGTTGAAAGTTAAATAAAGATGACCTTCAATGCAGCTAGAACTGTAATTCTTTAATTACAGAGTCAGGTGGAAAACAAAAGGTACAGGTATCTTCAATTCTGCCGCTCCTAAAACTAATTCCGTTGTTTGCTGAAGTTTCCGTTCCTGAGACGATAAGCTCGTAGGCCCACAAGTATTACTAAAAAGGTCAACGACTCAGAGGATACGAGAAATCTTCAAGAGGAAATCGGTAGACATAATAGAATCATGGAAGAGATTGCTGTTGGCAAGAAAGGGTCCAGACCCTATTTGAATCCGTACAAGACTGGTAGTGCTTTGTACTCGTGACCCTATGCGCATTCAAAAAAACTTGTAAAATTACGTCACTGTATCGTAGAGTAACAATACACTACAATGCGTTATAAATATAAATTTAACTTTCATTTCACTCAGTTTGGGAGAATAGGGCGAATGTTAAGGTTTAGTTCCAAGATCCTCACAACTAACGTGGAACATTATTCGGATTTGGACGCGCAAGTTCTAAAATACAACTATCTACTTGGATTGCAATATGATAACGGTAGCCTGTAGTACCCGTAAAAGGGTGAAGATTCTATACGAAGCTGACATTTCTGTACCTTCGAGGTTTAGATTAAGCAAGACGCCCCTGTAATTCTACATATTTAGGAGTCAACATAAAGCTTATAAACAACATTATTATAACTATATTGGATCCGAGAAGTTAAGCTGTAGATCTCAGCTCTGAAAGGGTTTTCGTGCACTTGAGATTGCGAAAAATGGAAGAAAGACGGGATTGAAATTATGTAACAATAACGTAAACGGAAATAATATATTCAATTGATTTGTATTACTGCACAATCACAATCATTACCTGCCTCAGCGCCTCATTTGAATGAAAACAAGAGCGAAGAACTGTCTTCCCTGGAAAAACAATTTTTGAGTTCGGCGCTGCGGCGAATTGGTTTATCAAGAAAGTCAGCATAAATATGAGGGCCGAATACAGGCACTGGAACACCGTACGCGAATTAATTGCCAAGCTACATGTCCTATGAATCAAGAAGTTGGCCGGTCACTCGAAACATGACAATGAAATAATTTCAGTATTGAAAGAACACGCCGAAGCGGACTGCATTAAAATGCGCAGGACTAACGACTTTATGAATGCCCTAGAGCGTCTATAAACCATAAAAAATGAACATATCTAATATCGATAAGTACGATTGCCATGGAGATATGGTGACAAATAATTAAATATCAAGAGTTCTGTTAAAGAGAGAGGCCGTGATGGGCTTTAAGCTAACTAAGTAGGGCAATTTCGATATAGGAAATAAAACTTTAACTAATGTTCAATCACTCACTCATGATTTGCGTGATTCAAACAAAATGCGCGTAAGTTAAATGGTGACGATGTATTACTGTGAAGAAGTTTATTGTCAATATGATATATATATATTGATGATATTGATGATGACCCGAAACATGGAGGGATTAACAAACAACTTGCACGGCGATCAATAAATCATAAATAAAAATAATCTCGAGAACATTGGTACCAAATACGCTAAGGTGAAAACCTATGCAGATGAACTTGTGACGAAATTGCACAACAAACAAACCCAGATTAATACGCAAATTAACAAAGACATTTCTAACGCAAGTGAGCGTATTTCAAGGTATATATTAGAAAAATACATGTTTCAAAGAAGACACGGCTAATGATGTACTTCACGTGAGAACTAAAATGCAAAATTATATAGATTAAATGTTAAAAGTGGCCATGATACAACTATACAATTCATTAATAATCTTCTCCGGATAAAGTAATAGTAAAATCAACAGCGGTGTAATTAGTAGGAATGAAATAAATTAATAACTAGGTAAACATAGTTACCATTTCGACTTGTATCCATAGCGTAAGCAATTGATCCCAACCGTACACGTGAAAATACACAAACAAGTCGTCAACCAAATACACAAGCCATTTAGAAAGGATATCTGTAGAAAGAAAGTTATCCTAAAGGGCTATGATAACCTTTAGGGTTTAAGATTTAGCTGCATTTTAACCTTACCTTAAAGTGAATAGGGGACATAAGTAAATTTTAGTTGTAATGGATTGTTTCTCAAAATCTCTATGGACAAGGTTGTTAAAGTCAAAAGATGCAAATAAAGCGAAGGAAGCTTTCAAATATATTTCTAAAAAGGCAATCAATGAAAAGCCTAAGAATTTACAAACAAATGGGGTAGAGCTTTACGATCAAAAATTCGAATCGTTAACGACATTGTTAAAAACCGATTATTGCTCAATCTACGATACAGTGAAGGCCACCATTTCCGAACCGATTATTTGAACTTTGAAGCAAAACTTACACACGTTTCTTAGGAAACTACAACTGGCTGAATATTCTACATGACGTCACGGTAACTTAGAATAACCGCAAACATCAAACGACCGTAGTCAAATCTGTAGATCTAACACCCAACACAAAACTGGACTACGTTTACGCAATTTACCAGTTTTCAACAACCACGATCGGTATAAAGTAGGCGATATTATGCTAATCAGCAAACACAAAAGCGTATTGGCGGTTCACTTTCAAACCTTGTATTTCAGAAATTAATAAATCCAGTTAGATCAAACTAAGTTTATTTTGATAACAGTTAAGTTTTGTATAAGTATACTAAATTTCAAAATTTTTTAAAGTTGCATTCGCTGGTAAATGTAAAATATGTTCTAAAAAATGTGTTTTTTATTGATATTTTTAAGAATGTCGAACTTCAAAAATTAATTTAACAAAAGCCATTCATCCAAAGCGGCTTATACTCGGATATACAATTTACTGAACCTTATTTTCTAGTTTTAACAAATTATAATGCTATCGCGTTATTAATAACGAAATTACAATCAATAATTGCGAACAACTCTATTTCGCTCATTTGAAGAGATATTCAAAATATTCTTACTACTCATTACACAGGTAGAGAAATTTACACGTAAGAAGAAAATATCCACTTAAAAAGAAATTGTGAAGACCTGTAGAGATAAAAAAAGTTTATGCGAAGGAGGGCTCGGGAAACATTCCACGTGGGGAAGACGGGAACGTAAACAAAAGCGACACTCTGGGCGGATAATGTGTTTCAATGATTCAGAGACTGCTATTACTCAGAAGCGGCACAATAATAAAATTGTTAAGAAACTCTACGTCCATGTAATTATTTATTTCTAACTATTTATACATACAAGGTATAACAAAAATTTATTCATAGTATATGTAGCGTTTTTACAATTTATGGTAGAGTGTATTAAATACTCCAGTAAAAAGTACAATACTTCCGTTCGATTCTTTATCAGAAACATGTTTTCCGTTACCTCAAAATGACCTACAATGCGATTAGCTACGAATTAACACATCGACAACACTTATTTGCATCTTTTCCAAAATCTTTCACTTTCAATTATAAGACAACTTTTAATAATTTGTTAAAACCAGTTAACTTTTGTAATTCAAATAATGTTAATAAATCTTATAAAAAAGGAAATTTCCAATTTCTATCATAAATAACGGATTGCAGCGAATTTACCTTTTTTGTAAAAAAAAATAGAGAAACTTCAAGTACTTGCTAAATATACACCGTCTCTCTTCAAGGTTTAAGTTGCATACTATTCCAATTTTGTTGAATTTTGTTCACCAATAACAAAGTTATAAACTTTTAAAATAAGCATTCTGAGATCACGCCAAATTATTGCACTTTTTTTGTAAAAAAATTTATAACCTTTACAAAATGGCTTAAGGCAACAAAACCAAACTTCTCAATTATAATAAAAAATAATTTATTGATAAGCTGTAAAAATTACACAAAAACTATCCCCGTCGTTTTTGAATAAACTGGTTTGAAAGTGAACCGCCAATACTTATTATTTTAATAGTAGTCAATAGAATTATTTAGATTGCGGCCATTTAACCGATTATGCCAATTACCTACGAGGAGACTATCTTGGGAGCCTTCTACGAATTTGAGATTCAACGGGCCAAGTATCCGTATATATACTTTGAGATCATTATCACTGATGAGTCACGTATGCACCATGTTGGTCTTACCTACATTGCTCGGTTCTATTATAAACCATCGACTTGAATTGCTTAACGGTTCGACTTGCTTCTTCGGTTTTCTACCATGCGCACCCTGATTTGTATCAAAATTGACTATCGGTAAAGTATGTTTCTGTTTTACGACTTTCATTTTAATGGCACTCGTCTAATATCTAACTCATATGCCGATCATTTGAAATGGTTTATATATTTATTGTTCTCATTAAAATACATTTTATCATTTTATCGGTACTTTATAACATTTTAACCACAATATTTAATGCACTATGTTGAACAATACAATCGTGAATAATTGGACTGAAAACTATCTCTCCAGCTTCAAAGTTTCTACTCGACTCCATTTCCAGCTTAGCGTCTATGGCTGAGTTTTTCAACGCCTCGCTCGGTTTCGAATAATTAAGAACAAAGACGAGATAGTCCTAAAACTTGACGTAACTTAGTGTGGGCTTGATGTTATCTTCGTCGTAATAGGCATGTTGAAAGTTTAAGTACTTAAGGTACATTTGAGAATACTTACCTTGGCAAAAATTTAAGTGGTCATGTGGATATCCTTCGGAGTTCAAATAAAGTGCAAAATTTGTAATTTCGACGTGCTTGAAGTCGAACTGGTTAGCGGTCTTAACTCCAAGTTGGTTCTTCTGGAAGCCATCCGTGATCCATGGGGTTTTTTGCAGGTCAATGAACGTTTTAATTGACCAAATGTTGCTCTTTAATTGTTCAAGTATAGGTAATTCATACAAGACCCACTGACAAAATCCATCGAAGTGATTAAGTTTTCTATTCAATTTTTGTGTAGGTCAAGTTTTATGCGGTCATTTAAGGTTACATGGGGCTTTCTCCAGCAGATATAGTTTAAAATGATAGTATAATTTGACTCTATGTCGTAGCAATCGTTAGGAGTTCTTGATCTAATTATGATAACACAAGCGGCGAACGCCTAGTTGTTGCTTTCGTGACCCGAATATGATGCGTATCCCTTAAGTACACTGGTGACGTCGGCAATCTGCAAGCGTCAAACAGACAATATCATACCGAATCTCTTCAAACAGAAAGTACGCGATGTTATCGATTAAATTAAATTCTTTATTAATCGCCTCCTGATCTTACCCTCTATGTAGATATAGCTATTGTGAGTATCCGTTATCAAATCTTGACTTTAAATTTCGATTCGCATTTCATTGGGAAAATTTTCAAGCTATACGGGAGATACGTGTGCGTTTCATACTTTGCAATTGATTCGTCAAAAAAGATAACATCGAAAACGATAATTTTAGTAGCCATCTCTTTAAACACCTGGTTTTGTTATTATTTCAATCGAACTTAAAGTCTGTTTTTCCAGGAAAGAGTTTATTTCTCTTGTTTTTATTTAAACGCGGTGTAGGAACAGATAAGGATTTCAGGTGTTTGCTCGCCGAAAGGTACTAAGCAATTGAATAAATTGCGTCCGTTTAATTTATTATTACTGAATTGTAATCCCATCTTCCTTCCTCTTTTCGCAATCCCAAGCAAATGGAAAAAATTTCATAGTCAAAATGTATTGCTTGATCTCGTATGTCCACGTTAGTTGTGGTAACGTTACTTAAAATTAGCGAGCGTTTTTAATCTGAACTGCGGAGCTAGCAAAATACCAGCTTGGTATAAAGGATTCTGGAGGCTCCCGTAATGCATTTAGTTGCGACTCATTTGCTAAATTCATTTTGCATGTAATCGTTTATGTCGGTAACTAGATGAGCCCCATGTGTAATCGAAATCTTTTCAGACTACCTAAATAGTGATCATCTTAGATGTCTAGACTATAACGATTCCTTTTCTCCATTGATGTTGCGAATATCTGTTGAAGCCAATCCAAGTCGAAACGTTTTTCTGACGACGATCCAGCTCAAGGGGCAGATAGATATTTAACCGACCACATCGCTAACTTCTTCGGTGCTAAATGTAATTTATATTGTTACGAAGTCCAATCATCTCTTTTTCACGCCTTGAAGTAATGTTAACGTTATTATATAAAATGTCAAGACGAAGATGACCGCATACGAAATAATTAAAATTATGTTCTCCTTTATAATTGCAATAGACATCACAACCCGGAAGGTTCACCATAACTTCCCTAGATGGCTTTAACTTAGCGAAACTGTCATAGTAGAGCACTTTAAGTACGCGTTTCACGAAGCAAACCTAATAACTTGCAGGATTGTGTTCACCGTTCAAATTTATAATAGCTGGCTGGTTTTGGTGAGGTTGCTTAGGTAGGTCATTACTCATAAAAACACCTCTAAGGTGTGGTATACTCGCCGCAACTTTTGTAAGTTCACTCCAATTAAGGCACGCCGATGTAGTTTTACAAGGTTTTTGAAAGCTTATAGTGTCAAAAGTAGAAATCATTACCAGCCTTGAATAGATTTAAATAGGGGCCGGACCCTTTCTTGTCAATAGCAATCGCTTCCATCGTTCCATTATATCTATCGATTTCCTCTTGAGGTGTTATCGCATCCCTAGTAATAACCGTGACTCAACCGCTTAACCCCGGACTCATCCATTTTAATTAAGTTTCGAGCTGCATTTAGGGTCATCTTTATTAAACTTCCAACGCATCTACCTTTGCAAGGACTTCATTGTTTGATCGCAACTCTTATTTTCAAAAAGGGAATGAAGTTTAAATTTAACTATTTAATCGCGAGACCTTGTTTTCTTCGTAAAAGCTAAAGTTCCACGGTTACGTTTCTTACGAAGACGTCGTCTACGCGGAGAGATCTTTATACCTATACTGATTTTACGTTTCATTTTGATCGCCCCAGTTACTGACTGTGTAGACAATTATTCATCTAGACGAGCGTATGCTTTACATCTATTCCTACAACTTTGTTGTAACACGACGTTCACTTGATGGTTATCATTTAAATTGATACCAGTACGATAAGCAACACCGTGATCCCTACAAGCTTTAGTAATCAAATTCACAACCAGGATTTCGTCTGTTTAGTCTATTTTCTTGCCCGATCCGCAATAATGGTATGCAGGTATATTATAACTCCACGAATAACTTGTCAACTAAGCTCTTCGTGCAGCGTTGCAAATTTACAATTTAAACTAATTGCTTTATTTATATATCACGGATTCAACTGAAAGATAATCACAAGTTTTAAATAATGCGTTCATTGTAATATCATTCGCAAATCATGTTTTCTAACACTAGATTTATTACAAATTCAATGCGTCTTATTCTCTTTCAATAACGCACTCGGTCTATTGCAATCCTTTGCCGGCAACATTCATTTCTTGCCCTTCTAAGTGCATAGTTCGAAACGATCACATTATATATTTTATATTGAAGCACATTAAAGCGAACACCACGCTCTTAAGTCAGAAGCTTGACCCAAGCTCAATATTTCACTTATTATGAAAACTTTATGAATATTTTTGTATTTCTCTTAAAATGCATACATTCTATTTTAGTACTCTACATAATCGCCCCATAAATTAAAATAGTTATCATAGCTATTCACCAGCTTCAATATTCCTTCGTCATATTTTTCTGCCGTTAGTCCGTTTAGCCACTGATTGACAGAATTTTTAAGTTCATTGTCACTCGCGAATTGCTTACCGCCCAAAAATTCTTTTAATTTCCCAAACAGATGGTAATCAGAAGGAGCTAAGTCCGGACTATATGGTGGGTGATCAAAAATTTCCCATCCAAACTTCTCAGTAAATCGCGTGTCGTGCCTACAATATGTGGACGTGCATTATCGTGCAGCAGTACGACGCCGTCAGTCAGTCGTCCACGTCGCCGATTTTAAATGGCACGTTGTAACTTACGAAGAGTTTCGCAGTAGGTTTCTGCATTTACAATCGTTCCACGTGGCACAAAGTCAATCAACAGTATGCCAAACCGATCCCAAAAGACTGTGGCTATCACTTTGCGTCAAAATGACGGTGGCTTGACCTTTGTTGGTTTCGTTGGTGACTGAAGATAACGTTATTCACTTGACTACCGTTTTCTCTCTGGTATGTAGTACGAAATCCATATTTCATCGCCGATTACAATTCAATTAACGAACTCATCGCCATTTTCTGAGTAGCGCAACAGAAATTCGAAAGCAGATCCCATTGGAATTTGTTTGTGACGTTCCGTTAAGACAAACGGCGCCTAATGCGCACAAACCTTTCTGAAGCCTAAATGGTTATACGCAATGGAATAAATAACAGTTCTTGAAACGTCAGAAAAACGACAAGCCAGATCGGAAATTGTTATGCGACGATCGTTTCTTATTTCATCATCGACGCGTTTCAAAAAGTCCGCGTTGATTATCGAAGTTCTCCCCGAACGGTCTTTATCTTGCACATTAATTTTGTTATTTCTAAACTTTTTACGCCATTTTCGCCTACTTCTATCATTCATTACATTATCACAATGCACCGCAACCAACTGCCTACGAATTTCAGCAGGCTTAACGTTTTGATGGTTTAAAAAACGTATCACTCCACGTACTTCACAATCAGCGGCAACATCGATTTTCTGATTCATTTTAAAACGTAATAAATCACACGTAAACAAACGTACTACATTGCGACAATTAACAGACTACAACGCAGTATGTATATTACTAGAGTTGCATTCATTCACATAGGTTTGCTAACTTCAAGGATAGAAATTTCCCATCGGTCTATAATTTAGAGATAACCCTCGTATATTATACAATTGTATATTTACATTCGCATTCACATAAATTTATGTAATTATGCATCTTATACTACATCAATTCTGAAAAGTGGGCCGTCTACCACCTACATCTTTCAAAATTGATTAAAACCTGTGGAATTTCTGTGATAGTTAGTGACTATTTTTTACATAAATACCCTGGCAGAACTCCCATTAATTACCTACTCATAACATCAACTATTTCTTAATAAATTGTCATACCATTTTAATTTATTAATAAATATCGATGTCTTAAACCTGCTAAATTACATGCAATGAAATTTACATTTTACAAACTTCTATTTTACAAAATTTTCGAAATATAGGTGCTTCTCAATTATCGAAAATTTTTCATTTGGATTAACAAGAATCTTAAACAGAAGTGACACTGTATTTTCTTTCCTAGTTAAACGTTATAAAAATAGCAACATTGTATACAATATTTATTTCAGTGTAAACAAGCTATTGAGGAAGTATATTTTAAATGAATGCCATGTAATTACAATTTCACTTATAGAACTTGTACTATTTTAATTCGGCATGACATTTCATGTTTGATACAAATGAAAATAAACTTGAGAACATTTCGTGTAATTTGTGAAAAATGTTATAGACGGAATATTAATTAAGTGTAGCATAAATGTCTAACGCAAGACAGTAATTCAATTATTTATCGTATTTAACCCCGATCACATTGACCTAATTTCAGAAAAGAGTCAAGAATCTTCTCCTCCTAATTTCAAATTTCGAACTTCATATGATACTTTACAACCCTTTTAAATTTACGCTTTTCTTAAAACGAAATTCTAAATTAGGAAAAAGTGTTAATCCTGTAGCTACAAAACAAATGTAATTACATCATCTTTTTTGATGTAACAATTCCACTTAAAAATTTTTAAATTTGTGACCTTAAAAATTTATAGACACAAATTTCTACGTCACAAATCATTTTCAATATGGTATTAAATTACTTCTACAAATGAGTAAGCAATAATTTTGCAAGATCAAACAAAAAGAACTTGTTATGTTAAAATTTGCAACCGGAGCACTAAATTAATTCAAAAGTTCGTTGATTATAATCCCTGAGTTTCATTCAATTTTTAGTTATCCTTAGGCTTATTTTCGTTCAGCAACGATGCTGTTTTATTCAAAATATTCTTCGCTTCTATGTGTATAATATTCCCGAAAGAAATGTTGCAAAAGCATATACATTACTAAAGCATTTTTAAAATTTTTAAAATTACAAAGCTTATGGTAAATGAAAATACAATACTTATCTAGAACAGTTTTCTTCGTCGTAAGTTTTCAATGTTTAAGTACAGCTTTATTGTTATCATAGTTTGTAAAGAATTCAAATTAAGCCGAAACTTGACCATAGTGATCAGAACTATTAGTACAATTGTTTCCATGGAAACTATATATTCAGTCCTGTTGGTAATCCTTGTAATCCTGGGCTATTATGTATATATAAATAATTAGGCGTAAGAAGGCTATTCACGGCTTAGATGCTTTATTTAAATGATTAGTTCGGAGTTCAACAATTATTAATAATTAATTGAAGAAATGAACGTGTATTATATTGAAACAACGACATTTTGATTAAATAAACTATAATGAAATATCAGAATTTTAAATAAATATGCAGTATTTAAAATAAGTCGTCAATAAAATGCATGAACAGCAATAAAAATATAAGTACCTATTAATCCTAAATAAGTGGAAAAGTTTTTCTCAAAGCCTTTTAATTCTCAATAAAAAGTACACATCCATCTTTCATTGTTATAGGTTTTAATTTTACACATTTCAAACCAAACTTCATTTCAATATTTTATTTAAAAACTTCTTTATTTTATTTATAAAAATTATACTACTTTAAAAATCTTTTTAAAAATCATGGAAATCGTAACATTCTCAAATTCATATTGACTGAGGATCCATTCATTACAACAATTATTTTTAATTAATATTTGTACGAACAACTTTTATATACCTGATGCCGCTTCTCGAAACGTGTCGTTCAACAATTAAATTTATCATTAGTCACATATTTTTATTGAGAATTAAAGGTTTTGAGAAAAACTTTTCCAACTTATTTAATTACTATTCTCAATTGTGTGCAAACACAAAACTAATAATTTCTATGTAATTTTCAAGAACCGCGGTTCAATGCCAAAAAGTATGAAATATTACTAAGCTGTAAGAAATTTAAATGTTACCGTGTCCAATGTAAATCAAACATGTGTAAATCTTCGTTTGTTTGGAAGAAAATTTGGTACACAATTAGAGCTAAATTTTGTGCCTCAAAATTTGAAAGTACCAAGTGGTTCAAAAAGTTGTTAACTTTTTGAATTGAACTAAAAGAACAAGGTGATCAAATTTAAGAAATTTATTATTAAAATTCACAAAACTTCTTGAAAATTCGTGTCTTGAAGATTACATTGTCTGAATGTGCTCCATTCTGTCCTGACATTACCTAATCCGACCTCCAAAATTTGCCATAACGCGGCAGCGGGTGTCTGCAATTGTGTTCTTGGATCTCCCATACTTGACTTTTAAAACACCCACACAAAAATCACGGGGAGCCAAACCCGGGCTTCGGATGAGGCCACTGAATGTCTCCTCTTCGAGAAATCAATTTTCCCAGAAAAAGCGCCTGAACGATGAGCAAAAAGAGATTGGAAGTGTAGGATGTGGCTCCATCCTGTTAAAACCAAGTGTCCTGATTGTATCCTTCAAATTCTTGAAGAGCAAAAGTGAAAAAGATTTGAATCATGTCGACATAACGCTGAGAATTCACCGTTACCGTGCCAGTCTTCGAAAAAAAAACGATCCGATTATTCCGGCAATGCAGCCCGAAGTGTGACCTTCGTGCTAAGCAGAGGCTTTTGATGTATCTTTTTGGAATTTTTCCCACGCTAGTAGCGACAATTTTGATTGTTGTCATGACTATTAAGGTAGGAATTAGCCTCATCGAAGAATAAAATATGTCAACTGATGGAAATCGGTTCATCACTTCCTTAGCCACTGAAAGTCTATCATTGGGGTCCGCCGGCTTCAATTCTTACATTAATTGAACCTTGTACAGGTGTAGGCATAAATCTATGTGATGGATGCGAAACAATGATGATCTTATCACATTTAAAAGAGTTGCCCACTTTCGAGTCGATAAATCTGGTTGTTGGCGCACGAACTCTGTCACTCTCTCAATGTTTTCATGGATTCTTGCTAACCTTCGACGGCTAGCGACGGGTTTTTGTAACGTTGAGCCGATTTCCTCAAACTTACGAATCAATTGAGCAATAAACAGAAGGCATGGGCATTATTAAACATCGTGCAAATTGAAATATCGAAATCTACGGCGCGAAATAGTGGTGAAATTGTTGTTACAGTAATAATTGTGCACACAGAACGCGCGCTCCTCTTCCGTGTAGCACTGCACGGTGACTAAACTTCCTTGAGCGGTGAACCTCTTGGTAAGCGGTGCACCAAAGTAATCAAACCTCCTTTACACCTACATCCTGAGCGATTCACAATTCACGAGCTTGTGCTTAAGTATTTACAGCCACAGTTATCGTATGACTCCGCCAACTTTTTCAAGTAAACAAAGTCGCATCTTTCTGTGGCTCCTCCTACTCACGGAGGTTAAGAATCGCATTGGGTCGCCATAGAAGGTTTCCAGCGTCTTCCTCATAGTCTCCTAACCCGGCAATCAAGGGTTGGAGCTGTCCTAAAACAAATACTACCAATTAGTGGCGTGTTCATGGATAAACGTTTGGATAGTAGAGATGCTCAGATCTTCGTGGATTTGCGAATTTCGCATAAACCACGGAGCGTCTGTAACCATGCGCAAGCACTTGTTTTGGATGATTTTCAGCTTCCTCATGTTTTATCTAGCGGCATATCCTCAGACAGTTTCCGCGTAAACCATTGTCGGACGGATGATCGCCCTGAGCCGGACTATTTTTAAGACCGACCCTCACCTACCTACCTCTCTTACCAATTTTTCTACAGCGCAAACAAACATTAACAACTCTTTGGACCACCTTGTATGAAACGCAAAGCTGGATTCCAATCTGAACGCAAAACACGTGCTGAATGACGGATATAAAAATTGGAACCCAAACTTTATGGAAATAAAAGCTGCTGAAATAGAAATAATTGTTAAATAGTTGAAAACAGGCCTTTGCAAAGAACCATAAATAAAAAACTTTGTCAAAGGTTTTGAAATAGCTAAATAACTGAATAAAAAATGCCTGAACCAATACACTCAAATAAAAAAAGAATTTCGACGAAAATATCTCTTAGTTACCAATCACACTAGGGTGGTTAAATCAATTTGACAATTCATTTGATAAAACAAAGTACATCAAACAAGGAAAAGTGAATAGAAATTGAAATATATTTAATTCAAGGAAGCCAAATAATTTCAATATTGTATTTTTTGTAAGCTATTTCGATAAGATTTCTTTTGAAAAGTGTAGACTCTTTGTAGACATTTTAACACCTTTCCAAAGAATATTATGGCTTGCTTCAAACCAATGTTCGGCACTTTTAGAATTTTTAAATTGGACGTTCTTTATGTATCTCTTATGTTCGTTAACTCTTATTTTTAATAACCTTCTACTTTCTCCAATATAGAATTAACAATTTCCAGAAAATTTATAAATACAATATTTATTATTTTCATTTTCATTAAAAGGTTTAGTATCAATTAAAATTGAAGGTAAAGAATTTTGAGAATTGAAAACGGTTCTGCTTATAAATTTTTTACTTATTATGTTAATTTTTTCAGATATACAAGCAACGTATGGTAACATCATAGGAGCTTAATTGGAATTATATATATATATATATATATATATATA
>JAHWXV010135925.1:0-12600 GCA_024586415.1 Phrixothrix hirtus | reverse complement strand
ATTTGTATGATTACCTACTTTTTGTCCATGCTCTCTCTCTATATATATTAAATATTGAAATTATAATTAGATTATGCAAGATTTATTTGGTGAGAAACCATGGATGCAACCAATAGCCATTGCCGGCTCACATTTAAGTATTAAACAAAACGACCATTTGGAAAACAAAGAAAATTTCTCACAAAAGGGTAACATATTACATTTAGATATTACATTACATTTATGTGTAATTTCAGTTGTAAAAAAGTCTAAAAGTAATATGGCTATTTATGAATATATAAAAGATTTTAAAAAGGAACGTATAAGAGAAGAGAAGCTCGTGGTAAGCAACATGAAGAGAAAATGCAAGCTTTTAAAAAAATTGAAAATTTGTTAGAAAAATTAATAAAAGATCATTCAGAAAATTAAGAATTAACTTCGCATTTTTTAATATTTGAGTTTTTATATATAAATTTCATTTGTTTTATTGATGTTTAATGTTCAAATTACCTTAATACCTTTAGCGTTTATATTTTTTAATGAATACTGTGTATCTTTTGTGATGACCCACTACTAAATTGTAAAATTTACTTTTATTTATTTAATAAATTTATGTAATATCTATATGTCCTTTATATCTAATTAAAACAATTTTTACGGTCCCTAAAAACAAGTGATAGCTTAGAATTTAAGATGATTAGTGTAAATATAAATATACAGGTTCTATTAAAATGGGAACATGCGAAAAAGATATTGCAAAATTAGTGGAAATTAACTTTTAAAATAATTCGGACAATTCTAAAATGTTTGTCCTTCTACTTGTTCAAAAATGCCATGCAATTTTCTTAAGCTTAATTTTCATTTTAACATTTCCAAGCTTTAAATTTACTCATTTTCAAAGGATGTGTAATCTTTAGATTCGTTTTAAGAACTGTAAATTTGAAATAGTATTGCATTCTTTGTCAATTTTGAGTTTACATTCAGTTGGGTACGAAAAGAGACAATTTTATAAAAGTTATCAAAGCAATATTTTTCACGATTTAGCGATGAATTTTGAATATAATAACAACTAAATATGAATGTGCAACTTCATAAACAAAACTTCTGTTGATTATCAGGGCTCTAACATGATAAATTTTAGCTGCCAAAAAAATGTAAATGAAAAACACTTCCAGGATTTATACACTGTAAACTAAAATATTAGAAATACAAAATCTAGAGAATATAATAAAAATGGTTTTTATTAGCATTAATACAAAAAATTTGATCTGTGCAATTTTATAAAACAGAGGCCTTAATTTAATTTTCTAACAATTATAAATCATCATAAAGAATACATAATGGCATTGCGTTTATCTATACCTTCTCTGTGGGTATCTTCACTTGTTCCTATGTGATGATAGTTGTGTTCGTTAACAATAATAGGTATGTCAACCATGTCATCTTGCAATAAGCATATATTGTGCAAAATACAACAAAAATTATATATTTAGGTACCAAATCAATTCTATATAGTGAAAGCGTATCTAAAATACTACGAAAACGTCCTTTTACTAGAGCAAAAGAGCGTTCCACCATCATTCTAGCAGATGAGAACCGACTATTGAATACTATTTGGCGTTCAGTAGGATGTCTATTATATTTGAAGGGCACTATTATATGTTTTGTAAGACGATAAGCTGCATCATGGCTATCATGTGGAAAATTATTATTTGTACAAATCAGTTCAAAATTCGATAATCTTAAAACACGCATGTCATGTACAGACTCCACCTGTTCTGTATAACAATGAAGAAATTGTAATTTTTCATTGCAAACTACCTATTGAAGGAACATTATAATATATCACAGATATCAGCAATCTAATCTACCTACCTGTAATTGTATGGAGTGAAAACCTTTTCTGTTTAAATAAGACTCATGATATTCTCTTGGAGCAGCAATTTTAATATTGTTCCAATTACACCAGGGAAACCATAATTCTTTCAATAATTTGCATAGTACGTTCTGCTTCATTGGTAGTTGGCCACCGAATAAACATAGTTACTTTGCTATATAAAGCATTTACAACTTTATTGACACTGCGCTATGCAGTAGCTCTGTCAACACCGAATCTATTTGATAAACACATAAACAAAATTAGTCTCGTTAAAAAGATTTATTTCACACGAATTTATCTCTATAGTTATGAATTTACAAGTTATAATAAATAATCATTACCTATATGAGTTTGGTGTACTCATGAACCAAATGACAATCAATAACTGCTTTTCTGGTGCTACTGGATACCTTCCATATCTTTTACTTTGTTTCGATAATTCTGGACGTAAAATCTCTAAGAGAAAGTTAAAGGTAATCCGTTTGATACTACAATAATAAATCGTATTAGGTACCTACATAAATTTTCTTATGGATTATTAGTACTATTTAAGATACAATGCTATTGGTTGTGGATTTGATCATGTTTGTAACAACATTTTGAGTTAAACTATTATTAATTTATTGTAACATTAAAATGTTGATTACTAATACGCATGTATTCGTATTTGATATCCGGTATTGTATTAAATCCGAAATTAGTACCTAATCTAAATATATTTCCCTACCGAAAATGTGTTTTAAATTCTTCGTCTGTAAATGCATTGACAGCTTCTATATAATTGTTTCATCGAATTCGTGGTATTAAACAGTTTTTCTGTAAATACCGTAAGACAACATAGTCTTCATCATCTGACGAACTACCTGATTCGGATGGATCCATTATTTTTAATACGTCTATTAATATTACTACAGTATAAGCCATATTAATTCTTCAAAAACAGAGTAAAATTGATACCGCCTAATATCACTAAACCGCCAACTTTTAACCAATGATTTTCGACATTTCAACAGTGCTGTGAAATGTTCCGTTATTATATGGACAAAGTAATAGAAGCAATTACGGAACGCATCGCAAGAATTGCTGGATGACGCCATTTTCTTAGCGTTGGCGGTCAATATCAGAACGGACCCTTAGTAAGTATATGTTTTTAAATGCGTCATTGTTTTATGAAATGTTTTTTTACAGCACATGCTTTCGGGAAGTTGGTGACCGATGAATATATTTTGACTAAAGTACTTTTTATTCCAAAGAGAGATTTGATTTAAACACATCTCCACTACAAACATTGAAAATGCCTTGATTATAAATATTTTTTGAAATTGTATTGTATATAGTGATTTTTATTTGTCTGCTAATGTTTACATACACCTTGTATTTATAGACAGATAATAAAGATTTATTATTATTTTTATTATAAACTTGTAAATGTTATATGTATGCGTAATTTTATAGATTACCTACAATAAAGTTTTAATAAACTGTACATAATTCTTTAATTTTTAGTCAGTGACAAGATCTTTGATGTAGTTTTCATAAATTAAATTATTTTTGGCTATTTATCTTTAAAAAAATGTAGAGGGAGTTCCATTTGCAAATTTTATTAAGTGATGGCCTGGCTATCCTTCCTCACAGTGGGCTGATATAATTGAAGGAAAAATAATTACAAACACTTCTCATGGGTAATATGTTGTAATTATTTTTACAAATTTTACGATCAGTTTATTTTAAATTTTTCCAATTAAATACAAAGATTGACTTACCTTTAAATTTTTCTAATTTAAAGGTAACTTACAAATAAAATATACCTTATTATTGTAGGTTGTGATTGTTTCGTTAAACGTTGAATAGTTTGTTGTCCAACTTTTTGTATAAAAGTTTCTATAGGAATTAGTTCAATTTTTTTTAATTATTGGGTGACATATTTATAGCTGAAAAGAACTGCATATAAAATTATATGCCCAGTCGTACAACAAAAAATTACTGGATATTTCACCCTTTCCCCATAATTCTTAGTTAATGACTGTACAATCCAGCCTTAAATGAGGGCTAAGAATTTCATTATCTATAATTGATAAATTTAATTAGCCACATAATACATGAAAGCCAATAATGGAGAAGAATTTTATTTAAAATAAGAACTATATTACCGTCATCTACTGCACAATAGCCACACTTTTTGCATATCTGGGTAATTATTGTTCATTAGTACTTTCAATCTCATGACAGGAAAACATAGCTTTTACGTCCATTTCTTGAAATAATCAAATGGTATTTAACAGTGTTATGTAATTGTGTCATGGCCTTATATTAAAAAAATTTACAAAATTACCTAAATTTAACAGGCATTTACATGGTTATTCTGTAGTATTGTGCCTCAAACACTACATCATTATATAGAGAAATTCGTGTTACCATGGGAAAATCATGAATATTGTCAATTCTTTGGGTATTATTTCAAAAAGCTATGTTTTAATAAAACAATGTTTTTTTTATGGTGGCACCATCTGTGATCTCATCCAATTGTAAGCCCCCTCTTAATATGTTTTGCTTGTCAAGAGAATACCTCTAATTTCATAAAGTCATTGACCTAAATTTTTATCATTTCTGTAATCTGTTCGTAGTACCAGTTAGTTACATCATTTTTAATTTAATTTAAGATATTGAACTTCATCAATCATGAAAGTGTAGCAAATTTTATGTAGTTTGTTTTATTTTTCTAGAAGATATGAATATTGTAATTTTTGCAACTACGTTTCATTGTGCTAGACATGGCGGGGGAACAGTTTTGAAAAAATTCTTATAGGAAGGTTGTTCTTTTAAATAAATTTCTTATATTCAATCTTGTTTTGACATTGTAATTACAGATGATCCTTTTCGCATTAAAACAATCTAAAATATGAGTTAAAGCGCTTAATGTTGTGCGTTCTTGTAGTGCGTTGATATCTTGTAATTTTTAAGTATAGAAAGTGCCTAACCTAATTATCCCAAGCTATCGTTATTCTTTGTGTGAAATTATTAGGTATAATAAATTCTGTTACTGTTATTTTTAAAATGCTTATCAACGTAAAGAGGGTGGGCCAGCATAATCCCCACCACTGCAGCATTTCTATTCATATAGAGCCTTCAAAATACGTATTATTTAACAAATGGAAAAAATAATTTGTAATGAGTATAAATTCAAAGCTAATAATTATAAGCACAATTAGATGTTGTAATCACGTACTATAATGCTGTTTTTTAAATGTATGGTCAATTGACCGATACATAATGATGAAAAAAGATGCAAGAAATAGTTTTTGTTGCATTTAACTTGTTTTCGGCATTTTTAAAAAATATGACAACTTGAACTAGTTAATAAGAGTGATAAAACGTTTGGCTTTAATAAAAAAGTACAATATTATCTATAAGGTAATATCCATTGTCAACTTGAATTTGAGCATGCGTATAAAGCAAATCTTCCTCTTTTAGACGAAAAAGTATTTTTTTCTGTTACCTAAAATGCTATGGACGTTTTGTTACGGAGTTGCGTAATAAATGAATTTATAGCGTTTCCAATTTATATGCACTAACCAACACGAAAACGATGTAAGCGTAAGATTTATAGTTTCAATAATGTATTATCTATAACAAAGCTTCTGGCTGAGTTATGATCAAAATTTAAACAACCACCACACTAGAGTGAGTTTTACAGTACCACGTTTAAAGTATCGTGCTGGCTTGGTATTATTAGCGCGAAAAGAAGTTGAAAAGTAAAGATTATGGTATTTGTGATTAATGTGGTTTGGTTCCATTTATATTGTGGTTAGGTAGTAGCTATAAAATAATTTGAACACTAAAAAAATCGAAAAGTTATTATAATTACTATCTCTTCATTTTCTAAAGACGAAGATGAGATATTAATTAGGTTAGATTTCATCAAAACAACAATGCCTACTCTGTGATAGTGTTTGATTTAGCACCCAAGGATTGCAACACTATTGGTGCAACAATTACCCCTTTTCAAATGCAGAACGCTTAAGTACGGTTCGAGTGCATATGAATCGAAAACTCTATAAGTATATGAGTAAATCACTGTAATGAACTTAGGGAAGGTTAAATTAAAAGTTATCATATTTAATGTAATAAAAACCATTATATGAAACGCCTGAATATATTCCATGTTTTATAAATTAAATATGTAATTTCTGATTATTTTACAATTCGTTGGTATTTTATAAATAGACGGATTTTACAATTTGATTACGATTTACAAATACATAATTATTATCAGCATTTGTCATATTCAATAAATTGTTTTTTATAGATTATATAATACAATTTTGTCCAATGCTCTGCAACTTTACAATTTGTTGTAATGTTTAAAGTTTTTTAACAAAATTTTTAACGCTTTATTCTGACAGTATTTTGTTTATAAGCATTATTTTACTGTACCGTAATAAAATAATCACCCCCAATGTAACAGATGCTACATTATCTTAAGGATACTCTAAGTATTCATCCGCTACCATATAAATTTCATTTTACCACTAGCTTTGAATGTGCAGCTAAATTTACAGAAGTGTATATTATTTTTGTTGTTCTTTGGTTTCCTTCAACTAATTTGATATACGTTATGTCGAAAATTTACCAATATATTAGATTGAAGCAGGTCTTCCTATTTCATTGCTAACAATTTTGGACGTTGAAACTGATTTAATTCTGTAACCTTTATATAATAGTACTTATCCCCATCTAGCAATTTAGTTTTATTTTAATGTAACAGAACTACTAAGGTTTATTATTCCTATATTAGCACTCCTTACGTACATTTTGATTGTATTACGGATGCAGGATACATAGTTTTGTTGTCTGCAACTGAATTATAAATTATAAAATATCTTATCAAGCAATTATCGGATTGCTATATAATGTTTATATGATCACTTGTAGGACGTTTTAGCTTATAAAGTAAATTGATTCGTAACTGCTGCTTAGGTACCTTGAAGAAACTCAATAAGACTTTTATAAATGTTTTATAAAATTATTTTGAAAATGCAATAAATTGCACGCTTTCAAAACTGTAGTATAAGTATCTCATAATTGTGACGGCAGTTATATCATTAAAATTCGAACAACGCCGTTAAAGAATGAAATACAATTTGTAACACAAAAATATTGCACTAAGCAGCGTTATAAAATAAACTTAAGGGTATTTTACGTTTTCGGGGAATAAAATTATGAAATGCTTTGAATCCATTCCATATTTAAAAACTACACACTTTGGTAACAAACATAAATTTTATATGAAATATGGATGTACCTCAACCCACCATACTATACTTCAGGTACCTAGGATTTTATGACCCAAGAGGATTAACCACTCTCATAAAGAAGCTCTTTTTGCATTTTAAACAAAAGTGGAGTGATAAATATTAGTTCTGATTTGTAAAACTGTAATATAAAAATTGAATTAATTAATTTAATTAACCATACAAACCTGAATAGCATGTTTAAAATCCTTATGACTTTTTGACTTCAATAATACTGAACACAGTATATAATAAAGTACCTAGGGATATGTGTACTATGCTAATATCAATTGTTCTACTACTAATTATATTTATTAAACCTTATAAAGGTTTACACAATACACATACATACATAGTTGCTATTATTTATATACCTATTTCATTAAGCCGACCTATGTTAGATGTTAGAAGTCGTAATTTTAGAGAATGTTGAACAGGGTAATTATATTTTGTCATATCTAATTTATAATATTAAAATTATAATTATTCCCTGGAAGTACTATTTATACGGATATGTGGCGTAGGTATAATAATTTGGGCGACTGGGATATTACAGGGTTAGTAAAAAGTAGTATACCAAGTAACGTTCTGGATAGTTAGTGAGGGGGTGAAGCGAGGAGAGGCTAACCGCAGGCTCAGCTGCAGGGTAAGGGGTACACCCCTTTCTGAGAATTCCAAGAGTGAGATGCAGGAGTGTGTTTACGACGAATTCGAGAAGGATTTAAGACGAGTAGGGTAAGGGTCGTGTCTTCAAGTGTAAGTAAGCGCGTGGGCGTATCTGTAAAGAAGTAGTTTTTCCGAGAGTTCTTTAGAGTGAGCACGAAGAGTGGGATGAGCTATAGGGCGAGAATGATGGAATATAGTAATAAAAGGGGTGTGTCTGAATGAAATATTATCGCCAGTAAGTAATAAAGAGGCGTGTCTTGTTAGTAAGAAGAAAATGGCGCGCCAACATGTATTTAAAATATGAAGTAAGAACAAAATGGCGCGGCGCGATGTATTAAAAATACAAATAAGTACAAATAGCCGCCAGTAAGTAATAATAAAGGGGCGTGTCTTGTTAGTAAGAATAAAATGGCGCGTTGACATGTATTAAAAGAGTAAAATGATGCAAAGTTAGAAAACAAACAAACAAAATGGGGCGCCGCCATGTATTAAAAAATAAAGTTAGAAAGAGAGAAGAGTAAGAGTAAGAAGAAGAACAAAATGGCGTGCCGACATGCATTATAAAATGGCTTGCGTGCTGACAATTGAATATTAAAAAGCGGCAAAGTACTTATATAAAATGGGCGGAGTGCGCGGCCCGCATTATCAATCGCTTTTTTCCATTTAAATGCTCTCGCTAGTGAGCGTGCTTAAACGAATTACGTTGATTGATAGGTGAAGTTTTGTTTTAAACTAGCTAACTAATAAACAATTTTTTAAATGGTGTTTATTGTTAATTTCATTTAAAATGCTTAATTTCTGATGTCTTAGAGTTAGAAGAATTTAATTTTTAGATAAGTTTGCATGAAAGAAAGAAGCTTGGAATTGACGTTTTAAACTTTAAAAGCAAGTGGCGTATCTTTTTAATAAGGGCTATTTAGCATAAAGTGGAACGAACAAAATGTATTTTTTAGTAATGTTAATGGAATTAAAGGCATGATTTAAAATAACATCAAAATTTATATAACAAGTTGTGCACGCCCACATAATTTAATATAAGATGAATTTAACACTTTTTCGCTTATTTTACATAACATAACAAATATTTAAAGTAGTCGATATTTTAAAGCAAATTTCACATCTTTTAATGATAAATATTTAGCATAAAACCGAATGAACGAACGAACGAACGAATGTATTTGTAGATATATTAATTAAACAATTAAATTTATTAAAGTTTGGTTTTTTAAATATCGAATTTGTACTGTAGAAATTTTAAAGGCAAGTTGCGCGTCTTTTTAACACAAAAACCGAACGAATAAATGTAATTTTAGTTATATTAATTTAAGTAAAGGCGTAATTAAAATAACATCAAAATTTATATAACAAGTTATGTACACGCATAAAATTTAATATTAGATGAATTTAATACTTTTTCACTTTTACATATCAACAAATATTTAAAGTAACCGAAATTTTAAAGGCAAGTTACATAAATCTTTAATAACGGCTATTTAGCATAAAAATCGAATGAACGAACGAACAAAATGTATTTTTTAGTTATATTAAGAATTAAAGGGTTAATTTTAAATATTATCAAATTTATATAACAAGTTATACACACGCACAGAATTTAATAAAAGATAAATTAGCACTTTTTCGCATTATTTCACATAACAACGAATATTTAAATTGCGTATTTTTAACCGATATATAAATAAATAAAACATAAGTAATTGCCGATTCACATGCATACATAAGCCATTTAACGAAAAGATAATTATAAATGCAAATATAATTGACATTTAGGTAGATATAAATATATTAAAGTGATTGCTGTTAACTCGTCAAAATTCATATTTAAACTTTAATAGCTATAAGTTGAAATAATATATTTCTAGACAGAAACCTTTGCAAAGGGGAACTATTATATTCCAAACACATGGTTTTTAAAATAGGGACTGATGGTACATTCTACCTCCCAAGAAGTGTACATTTTTTCAAAGCATCGTGAGAAACTGGGTATAATATTGCTTTCAGGGAAACATAAATTCTAAAATGAACAACCGAATTGATAGATTGCTTAAGTTATTTTAACTAAAAATGCTTATATATCTAATTACTGTTTTAATGTGTAAAGATTAGATTTATCAACATTTTTTACACGAATAATTTAAGTGCTTGCTATTCAAAACAAATTAATTTCGAATAACTAGTGTAATTCGTTACGGCAATTTATGTATGCATGCATGCTTTATTGCTTATTTAAGTTTAAATATTAACTGTTTACAGTAATTTGTGTATGCATGCTTTATTAATTATTTAAGTTTTTAAAATATTAACTAGCATGTAAAATATTCTTCAAATGCTTTGAAACTGCCTCTAACATTTAAAAATAAGCATATTTTGTTCCGTTAAAAAACGTGATACATACGGAATAACTTTTGGAGTGTTAATAAATAAGAATATGGCCTGTGTAGGAAACTGAATTTAAGAGGAAATGTATCTATAAATTAATTGCCTAGAGAGCTTAGCTTTAGGAATAAAAATCTCATTCCCTCATGTGAAAAAATTGTTCGAAATAAGTATTTGGTTACACAGCTGTTATGTAATATATAACGTTAAAGCGTAATAAATAAGTCATCTACAAAAAGAGTTAGTTACTAGAACGGGGAATTAATATATATGATTGGACTAAATTATGAATATATAGACAAGTAAAAATAGCCTTATTAATCAATAATAGTTTAAGTTTATTATCGTATGAAATCGTAGTTATATGTCTAATAAACGGGTTATTTAATTGGCTATTGACATTCGGCAATGTTCGCATAGTCACGACTGAATGGGTGTTTGATATACAAATGCTCTATCAAGTAGTGTAATTAATTATTTAAACTCTGTGACTTGTTTGACGTACGCGTGCGTGCATTGATATCTAAATAAATTCGTAAGTTTATAATTATTAACGTAAATTCTCTGTAGACAGATTCAATAACAATAACATATCTGTAGAGATTTTATAATTTGTTATAAGAAATCAAATTAAACAAAAGGTGAGATAAATTGTGTTTGTGTGTTTTAATTTATTTAAAAGAGCTAAAGTAATTAAGGCAATATGGATTTTGTTTTTGAAGCGTTTAACAAATCAAAATCATTGAAAAACGCAATCAGGATTACAGGCTTAACTCTTAATTATAGATATGAAATATTTGGCGTTAGAGCCGTTATGACTCGATTTGGCCGCAAGGTTTTATTAGAATTGTTCGAGAATGTTATATTTCTACCTAATCGTTTTCTAACCATGTTCACCGATGATGTAATTGAGCAGTTCAATAAAGACATCAAATCTTCGGAAAAGAAGCCTGTGATAGTTTATCGTGGATTAAAAGACGTACATAAGGCCAACAAAATGTACGAAATAAATATTGAAAGCGATGATAAGAAATGAATCTAATACGTCGAAGTCTGAGTGCTAAAATATAGATAAATAACTATAATAATAATTTATAAGTTAATATATGTGTATGTGTGCACAATTTTAACGTATCTTGAACAATAGTAGTCTATAATAAAGAAGGATTCAGCACATATACAACTGAGAGGAGAGAAACAACATTTATGCAATTTTTGGGGTATGTAATTATATAAATTGTATGATTTTCATGTAGAAATTTCGTTTTTAAACATTTTTTCACCTATCTATCTACCTACCTGCGTGCTTCTTTCAAATATAAATATTGAATATAAGATTCAAGTAAAATAAATTTTTAAAAAGTAGGTAATGGTAGTTTTTCAGTCGTTTTTATAAAGTTAATGTTTACGGCACGTTCCTAATTATGTAAGATTTCAATTATAGGGTTTTAATGTCAGATAGTAATAAATTTGCTTGCTAAATATAAATTTAAAATAGCTGTATATATTTTTAACGAAATATGGCCTCAGTTTCATCAATAAAAACGGGGGTTAAGGTAAAAAAACGAGATTCTGACATAATTTCAACAAGCAATGATGCGTTAGGAAGAATTAAACAGATATATAAAATTTTGAGTGTAAAATATACGAGGACTATTGGCGGTAGGAGGCTGTTCTCGCGATATCGGGAATTGCAATCACAAAAAAATGTATTTTCAAAGTATACTAGAAATTTAATTAATTTAGTAACTAGGTTTTTAACGAATATTAAAGAGACAAAAAATCCTGATGATCTTGAAAAGAACAATAGGTTAAATTTATGTTCGGGAAAACTGAATCATTTAGAGGCCGTACTGTGTACGTTACAAAAATATCTAGTTAAGTTTAACGAATTAAAAGTAAATGTAAATATACGTGCAAAAAGAACAGGATTTGAGATGCAGGAGGAAACAAGTAGATCGCCATCAAATTGTAACTTAGAAGAAGCGTCAAAAATTCGGTCGCGAAGGGTAAAATGGCTTAACCACTCACGCGCAGTTTTGAGTCGCGCCAGATGCGGGAATGTAATTAATATAATGAATAAAACCTTAGATGGCTTTTTAGAGGACGGTTTTGTCCTTTTTCAGCGTAGAATGGTTGGCATGGTTAAAAAAAGGAAAGCGGCGGACGAGCCGTGTCAAATGTTTAAGATAAATACGGAATTATTAGCTGAATTCGTACAATAACCTATAACTGAAGATATGCAATTACTCAAAAAGACTTTTACCCTCACGACAAAAAATGCTAGATTTCTAGCAACAGATTTGGCAAAGAAACCCCTGAAGAAATGGTTTAATGCAAACGTTACGGATAAGATTTTACATCGTCTAGAATCGTTTCAAGAACGCGATT
>JAHWXV010135924.1:0-12421 GCA_024586415.1 Phrixothrix hirtus | reverse complement strand
CACCTATAACATTTCTTAATATGTATACAAATCTTTCACTATTTAAATTATTTTCATAAAAGTATAATGCAAAGATTTTGTCAGCTTTTATTACACAAAAGACATTAAAACTCCAAGATTATTGGAACTGCCTTTATCTAATATATTGAGGGTTATCGGCAAACCAAAAATGAGTATTATGTGGGTTGTATATTCCATTTTTGTAAAATTTTGCTTCGTCCGTCGAAATGATATTTTTAGTGAAGTCTGCATCTTCCTGAGATTTCATTAAGAACCATTCACAATATTGCTTTCGTTTATCATAGTCAGTTTCTTTTAAATGCTGAACGGGATCAAATTTATAGAGACGCCACTTGTGTTTTCGTAAGATTCGATACACACTGCTTTTTGATATATTCAGTGCGGTTTCCGCATTTGTACAGATTTTCAAGGATATGCAGTAAATTTTCGTTATTGGTAACATGTTTTGTTTTTGCCTTCTTTGATGAGAAAGGCCCAAAGGATTTGCAACTTTTTAAAAGATTTCTTAAAATAGTTTTGGTAGGTCTTGGACGATTATGGTACTTTTCTGCATAAATTCGGCAAGTTTTGTCAACAATTCTATTGCATTCACCATAAGTAATTATTAAATTCAGAAAATCTTCATTATTAAAAATTCGCGACAATTTTTTCTATTTTTAATTAAAAATTGATTCAAAACTTTAAACAGCAATGTCAAATATTTTAATGCTGATGGATGATTTATTTTTGTTATTATTTGTTTATACTAGTCACATAGTCTACTATAAAATTTCATAAAATGCAATTTTAAGTAAATTAAATCATTTTTTAAAATAATATCGAAATGAGAGCGTTTAGGTATAGGGAAGTTAACACAAACTATCCCTAATTTTAAGTGCAAAATGTAATAAAATTTAAAAAAATATACGTTGTTGTTTAAAAATAATGAGATTTTGCGATTTTTTGAAAATAAAGTTTGTCATTTTTTTTGAACACCCTGTATAAATTTTTAAAATTTAAATTAAGGTATTTGATGTACCATACTTCGACAAATAAGTACATAAAATTTAGTTTACTTAAGTTATTTCACGTATTAGAAATTTGGCTCGTTGTGGAACACTGCAGAAGCTTATTTTTATAAATAAATTGAAATATTTCAAAAACGCGTAATCATAGAGAAATTTTTTTAAACAAAGTCGCCTTAGAATTAGCTCAGGAATACATATCAATAATAAAAATTACTATGTTATATTTGAAATAAGGAAGTTCATGTCCATTTCCGGTATAACCGGAAATAGCTGAAATCTGAAAATATTTTATATCGATTCCGCCTGACCTAGAAACCTTATGTGGAAAGTCTTAAATTTCAACTCCTATTAATTGTCCATATCCTTTTAACAAAATCTCGTCGTGGGATACCCTGTATATATATTTACAATTTGATTATTTTATTAATTTCCTTTTCTTAATGTTAAGTTAACTTTAATATATTATGTATTTAATTAATTAGCTATAACTATTATAATTGGGACTACCCGCTAATAAATAAATAAATAAACATCCCATTACATGAAGACGTATTGTGGATACCTAATATTTATTTAAACCGCTACAGTCTCTAAAGCACGAAGGTTTTTGAGTGTAGCTTCTCTCATTTACAACTCGTGAGTGGACTTAGAATTGGATATTTAAGTGCCTTTACAAAATGTGGAATGTGTAATAAAAATGATATTACGAAGGCTATCCAGAAAGTCGATTACGTTTTGTTGTAAAAAAACTCAGTACAAGAAAAAAAATTATTATATACATTTGAAAGCGGCACCGAAATACTACTTTTCAACGTGGTCACCATACAAATTTGAAATTTGAAATTCCATTGCCATAAAGTTCTGCCGCCTGAAATGCCTTTCCTGTCCAAAAAACGGTTGCCATAGTTTTCCTTAAAGATAAGGTTTGCATGCATTTTCTCGGATTTTTTGGGGAATTTGTGTGCCCCTACTCCATAGATTGCAATTTAGTCTGGAAATGCACATGTTTGAACCACGTCACGTCTCCCGTTACGATTCAATCAAGTAATGAGTGCTATCTTTGTCGTAGGAGTTCAGAAATGTAAATGATGCAGCCATACCCTGATTCTTGTGATTTTCTGTCAGGAGTTTTGGGGCCCATCTTGCACAAAATTTGTGGTGTCCCAGTTTCTGAGAAACAATTTCATGCAACAAACAGGGTGAAATTTGTGTAAAATTGAGTGAAAGCTCTGTTATTGTGAATCGGCGGTTTTCTCTAACCCTTTCATCGACTTTTGCAACAATTTCATCAATTACAATGCTTGGTCGTCCACTTCGCTCTTTGTCGTGTACATTAGTTCGGCCATTTTTAAACCTAGTACACCATTGATGCACTCCACCTTCACTGATAACGTTGTTCCCGTACACCTCACATAGTTGTCGATAAATTTCAATAGGTTTACATTTTTTCGCTAGACGAGAGAAAGTACAACTAGAAATGGAATCTGAAGTTGTAAGTCCTGCTGGCTTACCAATAATCACAGTTGTGGTAGATGGACTTTGTTCAAATCGTTCATATCAAAGAAACCATAACGCATTGTCAGGTGTCGTGAGGATTATTGGATGGCGAACCAAAAAGATTTTGTTTATTGTCGTCAAGAATAAGTTTGCAGCATATGTAGGCGGCAAGAAAATTCTGACCATAAATGTTATAAAAATTGTTCCGGTTCCACTTCAATCATGGAAACAGCTGCAATAGTGGATGAGTTTGAATCGTCAGTTGAAATGCATAGTTTGCTATATGGTAAAATTAGTGGCGACGGTGATAGTAGTGTTTTGCGAAAAATAAAACAAGCGGCTCCCGATGGTCCTCAATTTGTCATAGATAGAGTGTCGCAATCATATTGTGCGTAATTAATGCAACAAAATAAGAGAAATTTTGAAAAACCCGAGAATAGCTACAAAATAAAATTTTTTTTAAACATTAATATCCAAAAAATCCGACATTGCATACCAAAAACTATACAATTTAGAAAAACGCAGAATATTACTAAAATCGAAAAAAATTTGTTGTTAACGGAAGACATCTTAAATAGTTAAAATCATAGTTTTGGGGAACATACAAACTGTGCAGGTTATTTCTATACACGTGATAAAGATAAGTACAATATTTTGCCAGCAACTAAACAGAGTTTTATTTTTGAGGATCTACGGCAAGATTGAATCGCGTTGCTATGCATATTAGTAATCTTACAGCAGATGTCGACAATAGTATAATAGAATCGTTTAGTTAATAGTTGAAAATTTTGTTACTAGCAAAAGAATTACTTATTCACAGATAAATTTATATACAGCTCGCTGCAAAGCCGCAGTAACATCATGTAATACAAATGGTTTGTTATATACTTAATTACACGAAAGCATTGGAAGATGTAGTCTTGGAAAATTTACTGCATTATTTGAGGAAAGAAAGCAGAACATTAGAAATGCCAATTGTGATGGGAAACGTTTACTTTCTACCAAAATAAAACGCCGTAGATTATCTAACGGTAATAGTGCAGTCGAAGATCACGTTTGTGGAACCCATCCTAATGTGGAAGACATGAAAGAAAAAACGTATAATTAGAAACAAAACAGTTTCTTTGAAGAACTTCAAAAAGAATATCCGAATGAAGTTCCGAATTTAACCATAGGACAAAAGGATAATGCGTACTGAAAACAAATGGGAATAAAAGAGTTAACAGCAACCAATTTTGGAAAAACTTGTAAAATACGACGTACGACTATTACGGCAAATACTGTCAAAAATTTTTTTGGCTCAACAACGACAGTATGGGGTTGAAAATGAAAGTCGAAATATCGGCAACTTCGAAAAGACAGGATTAAAAATAAATTTGCATGGTCTTTTCATTGATAGAAATTATCCATTTTTAGCAGCAATTCCAAATGGATGGATTGGGGAAAACGTTATTATAGAAGTAAAGTGTCCTTACAATGCTCGTTCAAGAACACCCATACAAGCTGCCAGAAATGGAATTCTACAATTTCTTGATGTAAAAGGACAGCATATGAAATTAAGAGATACGGGTAATTACATATTTCAAATACAAGGCTATTTTGTCGTATAGACTACAAAGGGAATGTATATTGAAACAATAAACAGATGTCATGAATTTTGGAAACGGCATCGTGACAAGTTAATCTCGTTTTATATGAATGGTTTATTGCCGGAATTAATTGATTCTCGAAAAAATAGAGGCCGTGAGCTAAGGAACATATTTAATGCTTAAATATAAATACAATTTTATTAGTAATTGGTTCGTCAAAAATAAATGAAATAGTGATCAGGTTAAAATATGCATGTGTAAATTATATTGTAAATATCGTGAAACAAGTGTGACAAAAATGCAAACATTATTATATGTTTATTATACATTAAAGAAAGGAAAACAAAGATCCAGATTATGATGCGTATTAATAATTAGAAAATATTTTGTTCTTATTTATAGTACAAATTTTAACAATTTTTGAAAAATTTCAGTTTATTTATTTTAGTTAGATGATAGCTTTATTGTAAAGTTCAGGCAAAAACAAATTGTCAACTTTTAATTAAACAAAACAATTTTTAAATTAAAATCCCGTGCACAACCTAATCTTCCAAAGGAGGTAAAATATACATTTCTTAAGATACCGGATGGAAGGACTTATCTTAGAAATACAGAAATTCTACATTTTATTAGTAAACAGCTACCCATGCCAAACTAATTACTTCTCCTTATTCCATAATTAAAACTACAATAGCCCGGTTCCTACGTCGAAGTAAAACCGTTGAATGAGAAGTACTTAATCTTCAAACTGTCCCATATTGTATATAATTAGGAATAATTTTATAGGCAACTTTCAAAATTTATTCAATCGCTTTTGAACAATACATTATTAGACCTTTGCGACATTTTGTGTATATAAATAATATTCTAAGTTCTAAGCAGTTATGATTATACTTGTGTATTAAATCAAATAGTCTAAATAAAGTGTGAAATCTTTTGATTTAAACTGGATTATTAAAAAAATATGCATGTTATGTTAGTTAGCGTTCTATCCTTCAACAGAAGCTATGTATACAATTATTTGACAGAAAGGGTGCTTCAAGCAGCTCTGAGTGCTAATGGTGCATATGCTTAAGAATACCGTCATTCTTCAGTTGTGATACATAAATAAGCGGCATTGAAGAAATAATTATTTACTACGGATTTCTTATAATAACTTTAAATTGTATAATGTTAGAATGATCATATATTATGTACTGCTGAGTGTCTTCGCCGTCACTGAGATTTGCCGTTAGCGACACCAGAAAGCATAATCAAAGTTTAAATTTAGGTTTCCGTTGAAGTAAGTCTCATTAATCGTCTTCTTGGCGAATTATTTAATAATAGTTTAATAGTTACCTTTAAAACCCATTCTTCGAAAGACCCTAAGGGGGCTCATGGGTTTATTATCTTTTGAGGGGTCTTTGCTATTTCTATTGAATCGTCTTTTAAAACAAGCCGCAGAAGAAATAATGGCGACTCCGGTCTAAATATTTAGCAAAGTATTGGAAAATGCGATCTTAGCTGTTCAATGTAAGATGGCGAACAAATATACTATTCGGAAAGTTGTGTAGCGAACTACAAATAGAGTTCTTGCTGTACTTATAGTGTCGCGAAATCTTTAAACATTAGTTATTCTGCACATCTAACAAACGTACAAATATTTGTATAATGCGTTTGAAAATTTTCTTCTTCAAGACACTGTCACGTAAGGATCCCAAAAAATTTAATTTATTTAGCTAAATCCCTCCATTTTTTCCAAATATACGTAATCCTGTCAAACAAAATTGAGATTGTGTTGCCTGAATTGTATTGTCATTTAATAAATAACTAAAAACGAACATATGAGCGATTGTTCGAAGTTATAAAAAGAATGCACCAAGATATTAATTCCGAAATGACATCTATAGATTTTGAGCAAGTCGTGATTTTGGCAATAACAGACCTTCCTCGTGCGAATATACATGGATTCCTCCTTCATTTTACTAAGGACCTTAAATAACTAAGTGACTGGATTTAATTACAAAATATAATGAAGATTCAGAACTCATTTTAGCGATATGAATCATTGCAGTTAGAGTGTTTATATCGCGAGATTCTTGAAGAATTAATCAAATTATCCAATTAGTTTAAAGACTAATATGTAGGTCATCGAAACCAAACCTGTAGTCATCTTCGGCTCATATCTTCTCTTAAATTTTGAAATGCGTGTGATCGTTCATTGCATAATTAGTACAAAACCAACAATTTTCCGAAAGCTCTTCGCAGCCATTTACACGGTGAATTTCAAGTGGAATCTCCATCCATTTGGAAATTGATAGATAAACTCAAATTTATTCAAAAAGTGAAAGAAGCTTTATACTAATATTTCAACAGAGACGATGATCCTCCTCATAGAAAAGAAGGAATATCTTTTGGCCGACAGAAGAATTCGAGTAATAGCTGAAGATTTTCGCAACAGATCCATTTTGAAATTTCTTAAAGGCATCACACGCAATTTTACAGTAGAATAACGTAATTAGTTTGTTATACGTTGATTTTGTCATGCGTACTTGTAGATATGACTGGCGCAATAAATAAATATCTTTGAACTACTAACACAACTTTATTATAGTTTACCTAGCCTAATTTCTCTTAACTATGCAGCAGGTAATTTGCTACATGTCTATTTTAAATAGGAAGAAGTAAGCATGTTTTACTTAGTACATAAATGTTTAGCACGTTTACAATAGAAATAAAATAATAAAAATAAAACCAAGTGACAATCGTAACTGTTATTTATGCGCGATTTTATAAATAGTGCCAAATTATCCGAAAGTAAACTATCCGGGGCCAAATTTTCCCATGTCTAATCGCCGACTCCCAAATTTCTTGCGACCAATTGTCCGAGATACGGAAAGTTTGTACTCCAAAATTCGTTCCCTACAACCCTTACCCAACAACTCGGCTCCACCACTTGTCTCTCCACAACTTGTGTGTTATGGATGACAAGTTGTGTGGGATGAATTGTGGAGGCGATTTTTGGTGGCACAAGTTATGGGTGACGAGTTGTGGCGATGGGACGAGGAGAATGAGTTGTAGAGGGACGAGTTGTGGAAGGACGAGTTGTAGAGAGACTAGTTGTGGCGGGGACGTGTGACTGACACGAGTTATGGGGGTGACAAGTTGTGTGGGACGAATTGTGTAATATGAATTGTTGGTGACGAACTTTCCGTAAATCCAATTAGCCTAGTATGTGTCCTTTCAGCATTGTTTCTTGAAATTTGTAAGTATTATCTATTATAATCTCCACCAAATTTGTCCTAAATCATTACAGCTTCATCAACATGCTTAATAGAGGAAACTAGACATTTATCGGACATCCACCTACTCCATAAAAAATTATCACTATGTGCGAATATTCTAAAACTTCGATTTAACTTTACAACGCAATTTCTACGAATACTTTCTTCACTTATATTCAACGTGTACGCTGACCTCTGCAATTGTGTATTCAACAATGATAATGCTAATTTCGGTGCGACAAGGAATCTGTGACATTTTTGGTGATCACTAATCGTCTATATTAAGCTCAAGTTGGACATTATTTTACGTTTTTTTATCACATAAGCTTCTTTATATTGTAATCGAATGTTCATTTTAATACATTTAATTCAATAGTAATTTGACGACCGTTTTTACTAATTTTGTGGTAAACGATAATTAAAGAATGAATTTCAAGTGAAGTTCTTTTGATTTCGGCATATTTACAAACTAACTCGTTTTAAACTCACTAGTACACCAGGTAACAAAGTTGTACCTCAATTGGTACTTTTCTCAAAGCTTTTAATTCTCAATGTAATATACATTATATTGAAAACTGAAGGCTTTGAGTGAAATTACTAATTACAACTTTATTAACTATTATCAATTTTGAGTAAGAATGGAACCCAATATTCTATATTACACCAAGTAACAACATTCATAAATGCTTTAGAAAATATTTTCTTGTCAACCATTCGAGTGAAATTGCAAATGTGAAAGTAGCAGGTACCTGCCCGCCTTTTGACCTAGTAACTAACAAATCTGCAACCCCGCCATTTGGTTTTCTGCCTTATCCAGCTTTCATTATTTTGGATATGGTGTCTGAATATAATTCTAAATTTATTATTTTATATCCATAGCTTATATCGTAGGCCGAGAGTTAAATAGTGAATATGAAAATGAAACATTTTGTGAGATCAATAATAAAACATGAATTGATTCGTAATAAATACAAAATTTTAATGAAGTTCGAACTTTTTAATAACGTTGTTGCAGAAGATATTACTTAAATGCCATTTTGAAGGCGTCCAATGTTATAGAATCGTTAATGTTAGCTGATAAATTATTAAATAATATGAGTAGTAATGTATATGGAAAAATAGAACTGATTTTCAGTTTGCGGACAGGAATGAATAAATTTTTCCTTATTTCTGGTAATCATATCATTGTTAAGTTACAATGGTCTTGACTATGTGAAACAGACTAAATTGATGTAATCTAAGTGAAAACACTTATTTCAAAGATGTATAATGAAGGTTGTTTTATTTAAAGCAAGTTTTGTAAGATTCCCACTGTGAAATTTTAGCGATACTACATAGTGTTCTTTTTTGGATATTGAATATTTTTTGTAGTATTTGTGAGTACCTAATCCTAAATACAAATTAATGTCATACCTTAAATGCGATTCAATACAAGCATTACACTATAGAAATTTGAGAAGTAGATAAAGCAGAAATTAGATTTTTTAATCGCTATGATTCCTTATTTAGTACGGCTAATAATTTTTGATCGTGAGCTTTGAAGTTTAATTTCTTATCAAAAATAATGCATAAAAAATTACATTTAGGAAACTTTGTATCTCATTATTCTCCAATTGCAAAAACGCAGATGTCTCATTGTTCTCCACATCTTATTGTTACCCACTTTCCCCTACTTATATGTATAATTCACGCGTATAGACATAAATTTTGCAAACGAATAAAGCATTATTCTTGTATAGTAAGGGTTACAAATATTTTTATACATTTAGTTTCTCTCTTTTATCCAAACACTTTTTACTATTTAATATATTTTGGTTCCCATGGGTTTTCGATTTACAGAGACTTTATTTTATTCAATTTATCGAAAAATAATTGTAAAATACATAATATGCATGGTGATTTATAAGTAAATCATAATTATTCGACATTAATGTGTAGTCAGCACTGAAATATACAACCGCTTTACAACACCTGGCCCATTTATTGCATAAGCTAAAAAATAAGCAATTTCTCAAGTGTAATAAACAGCAACAACTGAGAAATAACGCAATAACTAACTTATAAGGCTTTAAAATATTGCTTAGATCCTTCCATAATAATTATGTAATAGTGTAATGATTTTTTAATTTTAGGGCCAGCATGTAATTATTTCAAGAACTGTAGTCGTGACTATCAATAACGTCCAATCATGTAAGTTATTTTTTTTATATTTCATTTCTATATTTACACTAAATTTAAGTGATTTTTTGTCGGTTATGTACTCTTTTATGTATATATTAGGTGTTGTTTATTTATTCAAATATTAGAGAGGTTAAGTTCAAATCCCGAATTTGACCGTTACTCACTCGTTGATCTAAATTCTCTGAAGTAGAGGTGCAATGCATTTCCACTGTTCTAAACACAATCTATATTTATGGCAAAACTTTTACTCAAAGTTTAGAAGTAGGAAACAGGCATTCTACATTCTGAGAAGTATATGAGATATCAAAAAGAAGTTATAAATAGAACTATACAGGGTGATTTTTAAGTTGATACTATAATTTTAACTATGTATTCCTTCATTAAAATAGGCAGCTTTTACAAATAACTTTTTTGGAAATTCCCAAAAATAAAGAAAGAGTTAATTCGTCAAATTTTTATTTAACAAAAAATAATAGTCATATCCGAAACGAAATTTAATGAGTGGGTTCAGAATTGTCACCATTTACTTCAATACAACGGTTTACACGACGTAACTACTGATTTTGAACGGCGCGCAACAACGAACGCGGTGTTTGCCGTATTGTTGCCGCAGTCTGATTTATCCTAGCAATCAATTCTTCTCGTGTATTTATTGCCGTTTGAAACATTAAACTCTTCATGTACTTTCACAAAAAAATCACATGAGTTAACTTCTGGTAACCTCGGTGGCCACGGAATTGACCCATTGCAACCAACCTATTTATTTGGAAAAGTTCGATCCCGGCGAAAATTTACAGGTGCCCCATCCTGTAAAAGCCACATGTCCCGCCGGATATTTCATGGTACCTCCTCTAATAGCGTTAAACGTTCCGATAACGTATGTGGCCCAGCAAGCATCCCATTCACAATTCTCGACCGCACATTCACGAAAAATGTTCGCTGAAAATTGGTTCGCTGGTTTGCATGGGGATTTTCTTCAACCCAAACAGACATTTCGGAAATTAGTTCGTAGATAACCTTTTTCTTGTAAATTTTTCATACTCTGTATGTTTTTGCAAGATCCATTCGCAAAACTGAACTCTACGGTGGTGGTATTTGAGTTATAGTGCTTGAACACGTTGACGTGAAAGGGTTGCAATTGATTTTCACGCAATGTCTTCCATACTTTAATTTGGTTTGCATTCATCTGATGTGCGGATTTTACTCGACAATATCTATAGTTTCCTCTTCATTTACGATATTCTTTCTTGGTCTTCCTCCTGGCCCTCCACGATGTTCACGTAAATCACTAGTTTCACTAGCATGTTGAACAAAAGTTAATTAAACTTCTGGAGTTGGAATGGAGTCGTCGGAGAAAGCGTTCTTCGTATAAGCGAGAAACAGCAGCCGCATTTTGACGACACTCCCTATGAATATGTAGCATATCTACTCGATCATTATTCTTATAAGTATGGGTCATTTTCACTTACCAAAAAATAATGTTAGAATTTAAGCAGGTTAACGCAGTGACTTGACGATTAATTCAAATGTCAAAAGCGTCAACATATAAAAAAACAACAACAAATGGGCATATGCGACGCAAAAGAAGAGAAACTTATCGGGGCCGAGTTATTGTAGTTATTAGTAAACTTTATTTCTTTCTCACTCATTTTTGGGTATTTCCAAAAATGTTATTTGGAAGAGTTGGCTATTTTAATGAATAGAATACATGATTAAAATTATATTATCAACTTAAATATCATCCTGTATGATAATATTATACGTCCAAGGTATATTTTCAATAACAATAATATAGTATAATTTTTTAATAGCACAAAGTTGAAGTGATAACGTGCAATTAATTTTTTTCCTTCCAAATTCAGTGTAATGCAAAAAATTACGTAATAATCAAACAAAACGAATTAATAAAAACTTGCCGCAATAAACCCTTCCAACTTTATTTGGAAAATAAATATTCCTGATTCTATGTTACTGAATGTGAAATAATTAAAACTGATTTAGAATTACCCACACTAATTCTCTATTTTATTGATAAATTTGCATATTAATCACTAACATAATTTTTAATATTATGAAAATTACTTAATTTCAGTATTATGGCTACGCCCTGTAGGAAACATAATGCAATTAACGGAGTCCACATAAATTATACGAATTTTGTAATAAGCACTAAAATAATACTTGCTCTTTGATTATATAATTGAATTGTGATACGTGTTGTTGATGAACAATTATTTACTAGTTATGCCGTTTGATTATTAATATTGATATTAGTGTCTATTTATTGCTGTACTAATCATGTTATTGCTATATTTTAAAATCTGATTACGAATGCCGTTACGCACTTGATAGTTTTTTCCAATTAACATGTCTATAATCTTTTTCATTTTGAGTGAATTCTAAAGGATTGATCTTTAAATCATTTTTGACAACAGCATTATTGAATAAACCTTTCTTATACTTTGCTTTCTTCCATATCTCAGAATATTTTAAATGAATGAGAGAAGTTATTAAAAATTAATTGCATGGAGTTACTTAAAGAGCAGCTTACATAATGAACTTTGTCAATCATCAATGTTTCACTTAGCATTATATTATCTAACTAACAATATGATTAATTTAGTGTTGTTGCTATCAAACAATACAAAGAAGTTTCAACAACCTGGTATAGTTTTAATATAAACCGTAAACGTTTGTGATTACTTCCTAACAATTCTTGTACAAATACTAAAAATTGTTCCTTCACGCGTTCATAAACATTATCTAAAGTATTGATGTACTAACAGGAACCTTATGTTTTATTCGATAACTTCATATAAGATATATATATATATATATATATATATATATATATATATATATA
>JAHWXV010135915.1:0-11824 GCA_024586415.1 Phrixothrix hirtus | reverse complement strand
AATTATCGGGTTAGTCAAGCTTATAAGAAACCATACTTGACTAAATAATTCATGTCCGCCTCTCTAATCGGTATAAAGTACCAGAGTGAGCGTGACAAATCTTGCCCAATTGCAATTGTTTCTGGGTAGTTTTCTTAGAGGTGTAATTCAGTCGCCCAGTGTCATGATGACCGGGAACTAATCAGAGTTTAGTTGTTGATGCGTCCTAATTCCATTAATGTCATTTATATTTTTTGTTAGGAAGAAGCCGATGATTTCTTCGTTTGACCTGTTGTTGGGTTATAAGTGGGGTCTTCTCGGGTTGCCATCTTACTTGGGGTGGATTGTTTGATGGCGTTGGTTAGATTTCGACCTGCTTGATTTGTGCATTGAAGTCTTGTCTAATTATGCATGGTGCGTTTCTTTGTAATTTCTTCAGATTCTTGTGTATTGTTCGCACTACTGACTGGACGGTAACACGCTGCAAATAGAAATATTGCGCCCTCTATTTCTGCTTCTACACATACGTTCTCAATATTTGTCATTGATGAATTTACTATTTGGGCGTTTATGTTGCTTTTAGGCATATGATGACGCCTCCCCCTTTGGCGCCTGTTCTATAATTTTTGTATGCACTAAAACCAGCTAGTTAGAAGCGTTTCGGTGAGTAGTAGCGTCAAGACTTCATTTTCTATCAAGAACTGTGGTAGTTCTAGTTCCTTGTTAGCCACGCTAGTGGCATTCTAAAGTGCAATTTTGATGTTTTCCAGTATTTTTGGAACCATTTCGCCTATCATCCTTTGTGCCACAATTTTAACATTAAAAAATTTTTTTTAAAGTGAAACTTTTTACCCCACCTAAAACCCTAAACCCACCAAAGAATTTAACACAGTCCCGTTCCGTCGTATGCAAAGTTCTAATGTTTTCCTCAATTTCGTTCACCTTAAGAAATGTCAATAAAATCCGTTGATGGTGTCGATATTGTTCGCTAAATTTAATATTTGGACACCAACGATTTTAACGTCAAGAAATTAACAGTTATCGCCGTTACTCTACGGTTGACAATAAACTGGTCTGTATTTACTTGCCTGTGAGATTATAAACAAATAAGATACCAGAAATATTGATTCGTTAACCTTGAAGATTCTATTTTAAGTTGGAAACAATTTTCATATAAATAGGTTATAAAAGTATTAAATGAAGATTAACTATATAAACCCTAGATTAATAGTGAGTTCGAGTTATTGCATTGCACAGGTGTACGGCATATTAGCTGTCTTCTATTCATAAAAAATAATATAAAAATTAGGAAAACTACAAAATATTGTGCTTTTTTTGTGAAAAGAAAACTGCTGATGTGCACTGTACTGGTGTAATCATTGTCTTTATTCAATGAATTATTGAGATAGAATAGTGGGGAGATGTCATCACGTGACTAAAAGTGGCACCACTTCGCCATCTTGATAGTATTTTCTGTCACGAAATCGAATTCAACGTGTACCTTAAATATTTTGTGTTTTATTTGTGTTGTTTTAGTTTAGGATTATCTAAATTAGTTTGTATTCTATTTTGAACGCGATGTCTTGTTCTTTACCTAACTGTTGCAGCGAGTAGTGTGCGGATAAGAACAATAATATTCTACAAGTATGTGTAAACAATATACAGAACCGTATTCGAAAAATTTGGTTTTTTAATTTTATGATTTCATTGGACTCGTTCAGCTGACACAACAGTTGAGTATGGTAACATGTTGAGTCCGCTCAACATTGCTCAACATTGGCATCAAAAAATTTTGTTGCATTGGTTAAGCTATAACCTATCTTTTTACGCTTTATTTGTATTATAACCACAAAATTATATTCACAAGCGTAATTTTCTATTAATATAAAATAAATATTGATGTAGTTATAAATAATAAATTAGTTCTCAAGTGTAAGCATAATAAATGCAGGTATACATAAATGTGTATCTAATAAATAATATCCTCTTCGAATAATTCATATAAGCTCTTATGATTAGAAAAATATAAATATGCAATTCACTTGATATAACCTAACTTTCGGAATCATAAAACTATATTTCCACAAAGTACAAATGCCAACATACTGTTCAACCGCTTTTCCTATGGTTACTGTCAACACAACAAAAACACATTTACGATTGTCAACAATTGCGTCGGCTGAACGTGCCCATTGTTTGGTTTATTTTACAATTTTGTAGATTTCCTAAAGATTCTGTACAACAGTTATGGATAAAATTTGTACATAAAGGTAACATCTATTAACTAAAGTAAGAACTTACTTCATACACAAATGTTTATCATAATTTTCAATTCCTGAATGTGACGCTGTTGAAGACACCATATTGTTAGTATTCGAAGCATTGAGATAGAATAGTGGGGAGATGTCATCACGTGACCAAAAGTGACACCACTTCGCCATCTTGATAGTATTTTCTATTACAAAGCGGAATTCATCGTGTACCGTAAACATTTTGTGTTTTATTTGTGTTGTTTTAGTTTAGAATTATCTAAATTAGTTTGAATTCTATTTTGAATGCTATGTCTTGTTCTTTACCTAACTGTTGCAGCAGGTAGTGTTTGGATAAGAAGAATAATAGCGCGTTCCACTTAGTGCACTACGGAATGCACTGGCTCAGTTCGGTTTCTGCTCAAATACAATATGCACCTACTCTGGACCGTTGCCAACTTCGCCCGAGTGCAGTTATTTTGAAATAGTGTTCAAGTTGATCCGGTATTCGATCACAGAATTAATTCATACTTGTAAACGGTTCGGTGATATACAACATAATCTCAATATAGATGTCAATATAACCTTTTATTATTATAAAACAAAGTTTTTTTTATTAATTATAATAAATAAATATAACTTTATTAAAAAAGCAACATTGCATTTTTCTCTAATATTAATTTACTTTCACAGAGTTAAAGCATTCAGTATTATTAAATTTGCCAATTGTATTCCAAAACGGAAGTTTATATAATAAAACTATAAATACCTACCTACTGTTTTGCAAGTTGGGAAATCACGTCTAAATAATTTTTAATTTTTTGTAGTTCCGTTTTTTCCGATATAAATCTTGCAACTCGAATTAATTTCTCATCATCAACACCACTTTCAGAAGAATATAAAATTTGTAAAGCACTAGCTATCATATCTTTAATCGTTGAAACCACAGAACATAAGTTCAAACTTCGAGTAGATTTTCATTATAGAACTATCGAATTGACAGATAATTACTAGTTTCCTAACTTGCACTGACTATCCAAGACGGTGCAAAATACATTGCCCCTGGGAGCGAATTTGTCGGGGAGGGAAATCAAGTGAAACGCGTGACTCTCAGCCAGTACGATCCATAAATAAATGTGAAACGCGAAATTCCGTGTGAGTTCACAATAGGTTTGTTTGATTGTCTGCTCTAGTGCACTCTAGCTGCTTTCTATTGAAATAAAAAACACGAATTACTAATTGAATTTGCACAGATCTACAATAAAATTCAGTGTTTATTGCCAATAGAAAGCAACTAGGGTGCTCCAGAGCAGGCAAACAAACAAACCTAATAAGTGCGCGAAGTGGAATTCGCTATGACATTCTAGAAGTAAGTGTAAATAATATACAGAACCGTATTTGAAAAATTAGGTTTTTTAATTTTATAATTTCCTTATCTGGTTTATTTTACAATTTTGTAGATTGCCTGAAGATTCTGTACAACAGTTATGGATAAAATTTGTAAATAAAGCTAACATCTATTAACTAAAGCAAGAACTTACTTCATACACAAATGTTTATCCTAATTTTCAATTAAATTCTCCTGAATGTGGTTCTGTTAAAAACGCCATATTGTTAGTATTCGAAGTCACACCTACTGGTGTCATTTTCTGCTAGCATAAATAGTTAATGTAATCTCTCTTAATATACCCTCAATGGGTATAATGCAACAATATGAACTGACTATAAGTTTTTTCTATACTTATAAACGTTTAACCAACTGAAAATAGAACTTTTAACGTTACTAACGTAGAATAAATTAATAAAAGAGAGAGTCGCTAATTAATGCTTAAAAATAGAGAACACTAATGGCGTCCACACAACGGTGGCGACACTATTGGGCACGAGAAAAAGCGTAAGCCCGGGAAATTCAAATCGGTTGTCAATTTTTATGTAAAATAACATCCTGTCTCAGTAACATATTTGTTTAATACACTTGGCAAAAATGGATCGGTAAAAATGTTTTAAATTAATTTATCCTATAGATGTAAGTAAATAAGTAATATTTATTTTCCACATATATTACAATTATTGTGTTGGAAATTGTCAATAATTAAAAAAGAACACATTATAATCAAATACTGGATATATACTAACACTACCTCCTCAACAACTGTTCAATCGAGTAGAGGAATTTGTACAACAAATATTTTTATCTATTTGCGTATCGAAATGAGCTCATTTCGAAACCAATTTGAGTTTCATGATGACCTTCTTTTTAACACGGAATACATTGTTTTAAAAGGTTGGTAACATTGGTAATTAACATTATTAAATATCAAAATCGAAAAGAAAATTGACAAGCTTTCATATTCAATTGTCAAAACGTCAAAGTCACCAACTATCGCTATAATCCCTAAATCAATTATGTCAAATAAGTGCGTTTTGTCCTAAATTTTTAGCAAATAGATAAAATAGTATAAAAAACCTCGTTTCATAAGACGTTTTATCACACTCGTTCATTAGAAAACTCATGTGATAAAACATGTCTTATGAAACTTGTTTTTTAATATACTATTTTAATAGAGGAATAAAGAATTGTGTGGTAATATATGGAAGGTACATAATAAAATCAGTAATTTCAGATTCATGTAATGGATTAAGTAAAAGTCAAAATTAATTAAGCCAAATGTTAAATGCAAAGAGTTGTAACAATAAATAACAGCATATGAGAATGTACCCTAACAAATTTACGGGTATGGTTATGTGCAGAGAGTATCCATGCTTACAAAAGCTGCGACGATTCTAGCAGTGGAGCCGCATGTGCACAATTATATTTAAATGCAAAAATTTGTTTTGTAAAGTTATTCACGATTAAAAATAAATTTAACGTTATGTTACATGCAATTTACACTGTTTTTTTTTTAAATGACAGTGAATTAGAAAAGTAATAAATTACTTAGTCAAGGGAAATAAAGTGAATGTTAAAAATAAAACATAGTAATGAATTTACTTACCTAAAGAAACGCTTTTAACAAGTAACAGTAGCCTTGAGAAAGACAATTTTCTATAAAATAGGTGGTAAAAGTTAAGTAGTGAAAACGGTTGTATACAAATATCGAATACAGCTGTCAAACAAAATATTTTTCATAGAATCCATGCACGCCCTAAGATTCAAATTAGTTAACACAGATTCGTCCGAACTAGCTTATTGATATTAATACACTCCCTTTTTAAAATAGCATACGTTGTTGTATTACAACGTTCTTAATAGAAATATCACACGCGCCACTTCAAATACAGCGGTTATGAGAAGGAGGCACCTTTTAATGCTTTTGTATAATTGTTGCGATTTAAGCGAATCTCATCTCCAACTGAGAATGCACTTCTCGTTCTTGACTATACATTTTATGTATGTTGGTACATTTGATAATAAATTCGGTTCGCATACTTACCGCGACTTTTGTAAGCTTAGACGCGCATGCAAATACGTAGGTAGGAGGTAGGTATTACCTGATTAATTTTAAATTTAACATTGTTTGTAATTTAAATCATAATATTTTATGCGGCAAAGCATTGCCTGCCATAAAATATATGTTAGAAAAAATAGGGAGTGCGCAGACCAGACTTTTATAGTTAATGACTAGTATTTTTGTTGCGAACTTTGAAGAAGAAATTATATCAAATCTGAAAATTCTGATGAAGTTTGACAGTCTTGGTTATTTGTTTTTGATGTGTTGCTATCAGACTGAAATCAACGTATTTTGATCAGCCTACAGTTGAAATTCCAATTTTCAGATGACGAGATAATTAATGGCTACCTGGTTTCTTATTGGATGCCTTAGCATTAATCGATCTAAGCCCTTGTGTTTATATTAGCAAATACACAACATTATTGTAAAAATAAAAAATGTATAAAATCAGAAATTAATCAAGATTTCTATATTAATTATGTTTAATAAAATTTGTCGGCGCACGCATTAAAAAAATTAGTTATAAAATTTTGTCTGTCTTGTATACAAAAATTCAATCTAGTAACTTTTAATTTCATAGGTTGCCTTCGTTGTGAACTGCAATTCCAATTCGCGCGTTTTAAACAGTACAACATTGATCCGCTCTCAATACAGATGGTTGTTGCTCATTTACCGCTTCAAATTTATTTATCATTATACTTATATTATTTTTTGTTATTAGTTTTTGCAGTGCTTATACAACGTACATATATTTAATTTAAAGACTCAATTTAGTATTTTATCGGATAGTGCTTTGGTCTACCTTAATTCCTTAGCTCCATCCTTTCTCTCCAAATCAAACTCTTGAAGATCAAGCTTCGCCTGATTGCACACATCAAATTGGAAGGTAAGTGGTTCTTCTTTAAGTTGTAAATTGTTCATTTATTTGTTTAATTGGCTTAAGTTATATAAGTGTACTCACGGTCCTTCGCTTTACTTAAATTTCGTTTGGGACATAAACCCCAACCCCAAAATACAGTCCATAAATTGAATCGTCCCGCTCTAAATGTACTTCGTGAAAACCCGCTAAATTTAAATCTTTGATATCACATCGCACAATATTAATAATTAAAAATTTAAAAATAATACAGTCATATGATTTAAAAAATCTACAGTTATATACATAAACATTTATCGATACAAATAAAATTAAAATTACGGAGTATTTTGACGCTAATCTGCTCTGGAGTAACAATACGACCTAATTGTAAACCCCGTACTTAAAAAGAATTTGCTTTTGTATTTATTCCTAAAGAAGTTAGTAATTTAGAAACAACATGCCTTCTTCTCGGATAAGGAAGTAAGATCGTAGGTCTCCTATTAATGTTATGTTTGGCACGTTAAAAATTCCTACTGGCGGTGGAACTCCTACCGATTCGACAAAATTCTAGTAGGCATGGCGAATTGACCATAGTAGTTGAAACCAAAAGCTCCAAAAGAATTCTATCTCAAAGCATCACCCACAAAACAAAAAAAAATAATTTATTCTAAATCGCGCGCAGTTATACTAAGCGCACTTATAGAAATTATCAAAGACTGGACTTTTGTAATCTTCTACTTCTTACAACCCTGGTTTCCTGTGTTTTGATGATCCAACACGGATGTGAATTGCTGGTATATTAACCGTATTGCATAATCTTTGTTTTAGTTGTTGGTAATTATTTGTCATGTTAGTTTTATCCAAAAGAATTATGTTTTGTACCAACCGTTTTTGTAAGCGACTGATTTGAGCGGATGATTAATCACTCAATATAATATGATTACTTATATTATTTGCCGAATTTTCCTTGTGGATAATTGACTTTTTAAGTATTCACCTAAGTTAGGGTCAGTTGATATTTAGCAACTAGTATGCAATTTATTTGTAACTTACTTAAGTTTATTGACGTTTTAGTTATTACTAGTCAATTACCGCTTTTACTAACAGCACTTCACGTATTTATTTCACTCCACTCTTTAGGCTGGAGATGGAAAAAGACGCATTTTCTATGGTGTCTTAAGTTACTTATAAATACTAAGGGTTTTTATGTACAATGATTGAAAATTACGTTTTAGTTACTTTTTGTTTGAAGCACGCACTGTCTGCGTTGCATTGCATAACAGGTGCCTACGTTTTGTCTGCTCCTTTGTAATTTTAAATAGCGATTGAAGATCGTCTATCTTTCTTAAACATTATTTATGTATAATAGTTACCAATACTGGTGGTTACCTAAAATCGTTATTTTGTTGATTCTTAATGCTTAATATGTCTACAGTAAGCTCAATAATTCCTAGATTGATATTATGCTAGAAAATTGTTTAAAGCAGCACTTCCAATTAATTTAGGACGCGTTTACGTGTTGGCGTCATTGTGGATGGCTAGCGCAGAGTTAAAATGCAGTAGCAACCGCAGGATCAAATTCGTTGATCTGCGGGCAACGAATCGAAGCGGTGGGTTAAAAAAATAATTTATAATTTTCACTCCGTGAAATCCGATAAAAATAAAGTAATAGCAGAAACAAGTACAGTAGTAATATTGGGTGCATTTAGGAGCGGTCAACAGATGAGAAGTGCCTACTGTGTACGAACTAGTGTCCACGATACTAGAAATTGGTCCGAGTTTTCTGATAAAATTATTTCTTCGCAAACAGATTTAGGTTGCGTTACAGCCAACGTTTGCGATTGAAATTAGGTTTTTCCAACAGCAGAAAATGGAATAAAAAAGTGGTGTGGGGTAGATGACAGTTGTGATTTATTTTATTTTTACAGACAATGCTGTATAGCAAACACAAACAGTTAACTTTAGTTAGGTTTGCGTACTATAATAAATATATAAGCCACCTGGATTTACATCGGTGCATCGCACATACATCGAATCAAAATACGAACTAAATTGGTTGGGTCCCTTTTCCGAAGCGAATGCAAAAGTTTACAACAAATACTAAGGAAGCGCCTCTAGCTATCAAACGTATGATACGCGCGTGTGCCTAGTTTTGAAACTTACCTGTGGTAGACATAGCACACAGTCAAAATGTCGTCTTGGAAGTCTGTTAATTGGGTGTAATTTTGAGAATATTTATTTATAATTTAGTGGAAATTATGGTTGCACTAGTAGAAGTGTTAAAAATCGCCGGGATTATCGTTTTACATGTATGCTTTTATAGTTAATTGTTAGTTTACCGAATAATATCGTTAATTTATGCTTACATTTGAAAATTAAAAGTATTTTAAATTTATTTGCTAACTGCGTATACATAATAAAGTATATTGATGCATTTTCCATAATGTTCAATTAATCGTATTTAAAGTAAAAACTATTTAAAATCAAAATTTTCTTACCGCGTAATATTTATTTAAGTATTTATAGGCGTGCATACTTTAATTTATTACGATTTGTTATTAATTTTGAATACGGACGCCAATGATGTAATAGTAAACATAAATTTGACGTTTTTAATATATGCGCACAACATGCTAACGCCGCCATCTTTGTTAGTCAATTTGGATATACCTTTACGTGTTTAGGGCGCTTTATTAACCAATAGTTCGGATATAATACGAATTTAGTCCTTAGTTGTTGGTGTAAACTAGGCTTTATGCCTTTTTTTAATCCTTAACGTCGTGTGACCAGTTACACTTTAGGAATTTTTGTAATTCAAAATTAAATCAAACAAAGTTGGCATAATAATTAACTGAGTAGTAGCACACGTTTCAGTCGACCTCGATTGTAGCGGTGGTTAGCATCTTTGCCTCTACACTCTAGGGATGCAGATTCAAACCCGATCGAGGTCCGTCAATTTTTCAGTGGAAAAAAATTTAAAAAACATGCCTTGTTCAATGTGATGCGTGGCACATTAGAAATCCCTACTGGGGGTGGAACTCCTCGAGATTCGGCAAAATTCTAGTTGGCATGAAGAAATGACTATAGTAGTTGAAGTCACGGGGTCAACAGAATTTCCGCATCCCAAACCCTCAGTTTTCGTTCCCGTTCTTTTATTAGATGATCCCCAATTCTTCTTTGCTTGCTTTACATTCTTTGAATTTTTTTGTTCCGCTAGCTCATTTTTCACAGGAGTGTCTGTTAAAATGGAACTTTTATGCTTCCTTCTGCCACAGCTTGTTTTTCTTTCTCCTGCCTTTGGGAGAGCCCGGTTTGTCTTCTGGTGTAAGGTTAGTGGCCACCGAAACATGATTTCGTCTAGTACCTGACGGTCCAGGGATACGACTTGATGGAGGCGTTACATGCTCTGTATCGTATTGTACAGGCCCAGCTACTATTGAAATATTAGCTACTTCTGGTTCTGGTCGATCTGTCACATAACTAGACAAAAATCTTGTCCTGAAAAGATATTCCTATTAAATGGAGAAATTCCAGTCGTTTTAAAACCTGTAACAATGTTTTGGGTGTGGCACCCCTTGGTAGTGGCTTTCTCACAATTTCAAGGATGTCATAAATACTGAATGTTTTCCCAGGATGGGTTTTCATCCAAGAAGCGCATCTGGTGTTAACAAATTTTTTCAGTGGTCCAAAAACACTCCAGTTCAGCGGTTGTAATTTATGAGAACAATGTGGTGGAAATGATAACGTCAATGCCCATTAACCTTGGCAAAATCTAAAGCTGGGCTAGAAAGGTGTGACTCATGGTTATCTAATGACATCAAAACAGGGCTTACTTTTGTGCATTTTGTAATTCGTACAAAATGATTCATAAATTCCAAAAAATGGTGTTCTTTCATCCAGCTTGATGCATTAGCTGCACCAGCACTTCCAGGTGGACTGCGCCGTAGAAAATGGTGCTTAAAGTGCGCCCTAGGAAATATAAAAAATGGTGGTATACTATTTCCTGAAGCTACACCCGCAATTGCCATTGTGACCAACGTCCCTCTCCCAGCTGAAGCCAACGAACCAATTTGCTTACAACTCTTTCTTGCAACAATTTTGTCTGGACATTGGACTGTTGTTATACCTGTCTCATCCATAATATATTATTAAGAGTGAAGTGATGGCGTTCCAAAATAGTAGACAAATTGCCAAAAAAGGCTGAAACCTTAGCTTGATTAAAGCTTAAGGCTCTTGATGATAAGCTTGTTGCTTGGGAGGTACGTATAGAGAGGCGCTCATGTCTTTTCAGAAATGATGAAAACCAATCAATATTCTTTTCATTCCAACTATCCAGAATTTTTGCATTTATCGATGTGCCATAATCATGTGCCAGACGTTTGCCTTCTGTTGGAGTTAAACCAAAATAAATATTCGAGGCTTTTCTAATGTAGTCCTCTAAATGTTTTTCCTCCGCTTCACTAAAAATTTTTCTCGACTTCTTATAATCCACTTGAATTTGTAACTGACCTGCAGCAAGTTCTTCGTCAGTAACATTCTTGTAATACCTGGCTAAGGTCCTATAATGGACATTAAAATCCCTAGCAGCTGCCCTTATCTACAGTGGATTTTCTGTATTTCTAACTGCTCTTGCTGCTGCAGTCATGTGCTCGTTCAAGGGCTAGTTGTCACAGTGACAACGTGCACCAAAACATATGTGACAACTAGTCCCAGATGGCAATTTATAATTAAAATGAGGTTATATTTTTTGTGTAAATACAAAATTGAAATAATTTTATACCGACATATAGCTAACGCCCAATCCAAGTATAATTTAAGTAATTATAACAGGCATTGAAGTTATATTTACTTTACCGCAGTAAATATTACTGAACTATAACATAAATTTCTATTTTAACGTGAAAATTACCTGATTTACTTTTTTTATCAGTCAAAATATCGTAAAATTTACTGTTTAGAATTACTAACTAGTTATATACATTTCAGTAATATTAGAAATACCTGCAACGTAATTAAAATAATTCATAATTACTCTTAAAGAATATCAACTTTATGGTAAAAATTGTAAGTAGTAGTAACCATCTTTAAATACTTAATTAGTACCTTGAAGAAATAATTTCTTACAAGTCAATTTTCAAGTTTTTGTAACATTTTGGTTACTATTGTTTACGACTACAAATTAGTTCCTTGCTAGTTGAAGCACAAGTTCCAATAACGCTAAAATGACCAAAGAATTTAACGTCAAAGTATTTATTACTGGACTTATTAATTGAAAGTTACTAAAA